>VZUI01056213.1:0-266333 GCA_013401135.1 Cettia cetti | reverse complement strand
AGATAGATAGATAGATAGATAGATAGATAGATAGATAGATAGATAGATAGATAGATAGATAGATAGAGATAGATAGATAGATGATAGATAGATAGATAGATAGATAGATAGATAGATAGATAGATAGATAGATAGATAGATAGATAGAGATATGTACTCTAAACTTGGACTTCTTTTCTCCCTTTACTAAAGGAAACAGATTGGTCTCTAGGTCTTTCAGTACAAGATCTGTTTTTCAGTGCTTTGTCTTGACAGAAATTCTCTGTATCTCCTGCAGCTTATCACCCTTTTGGTATAGTAAAAACCTGAAATTATTATTTTTTTCAGAAACAATCATACAGCACTTACAGTTATACAGATAATAAAGCTATTGCTCTACTCATTAGTTCCCATTTAAACACAGTAATTTGATAATCATCTCTGGGCACATGTTATCCAACCTTTTGGTTATGGATAACTTGCACCTTGAATTGAAATGGTGAGTCCTTGGCTTCCTCTATGTGCTAATAGTTCTCAAGCAGAAAGACACAAGAAATTTAAAACTTATTTCTCAAAAATTCCAAAGAATTTTTACAAGTTTTGAGACCTAAGCTGGGGCTACATTTGGGGTCACTGGCCTGCATAAGTGAAGTCAATGTGGTGTTGCTGTCTAATAATAGGATGGGGCCATATTCAGGTCTGCTTCCAGAGGCAGGTTATTTTGGCTTCCCAGCAGGACAGCTGGGCTGGATCAGTCTGAATTGACACTAGATGTCACTACTGATCCACAAAAATACTCCCCAGGCTGCCTTTTGTGTGGCAGTAAATAAGGTGAACTCCAGAAAGAAGCTCTGAAAACCTGTATTTGCACCTCACTTCTAAAGATCCCCTTTCTCACTGGTCTGAAAATTACATTCCCATGGAATCCCTTCAGGAATATTCAGCTATGCACGACATCTTTCATCACATCTTTGCACTTGAATTCATCATTGCTTCATTCTCTGGACTCTTTTATATTATTCTTTTATGATACTGCAAATATGCAGCATCAGCAACTTTTGGTTTAAATTGATTTACATTTAGAAGCCATTCACTAACTTCATTTCACATTTGCCAAATGGAAACAGATGAGATTAGGGATTGATTATTCCTCCACTTAAATTTTCCCTTCTCTGCAATGTGAAACTTTCAGATTGATACAGCTGGACAAAATGTAAACATAGGTCAAGTGTCTTTTTGATACAGGTATGCTGCAAAGGAGAGTTTAAATCAAAAAGGACACTTATAGACCAGTCTTTCCTGGATTATAGAAAGTGCTTTATACGTCCATTCATCAAAACCCTTGCTCATTTCTAAAAAGCTAGCTCATGCTCACACTGT
Source organism: Cettia cetti (assembly GCA_013401135.1). NCBI lineage: Eukaryota > Metazoa > Chordata > Aves > Passeriformes > Sylviidae > Cettia > Cettia cetti. The sequence goes on along the minus strand of VZUI01056213.1, from coordinate 264,974 downwards.
TTTTTCATTATCAGGGGAGATTTAATTGTATGTAATGTGGCCCCTGTCTGCCTTGCATTGCAAGCAGTGCCATGTGTGAGTGTGAGCGCACTTTCCCCCCAACATTTCAAACACTTGACAGCTGGGTGAAGTTTTCCTTCCGCCCAGAGAAGGACTTTCTGCATTTCATAATGGATTGCCAGTGCTGCCAGGGCTATTTTCTCTCCAGCTGTGAGAGTGGCTTTTTAAAATGACTCACAAAAGCTGCTAGCCAGCTGCTTCACCTCAGCCTTCACAAGGGCCTTGCATTCTAAATAGGGGTAGTGCTGACTTACTTTAGAAGGGCTCATTTATTTGGATGTTGCAGATGTATTCTGCACACAACAGTTGATCCTAAAGAGACCTCCATTCAGGCAGGTGAGTCATGGGCTTACATCACTGCAGGTGTTGACTTTGCATTAATGTTGTGAAGAGGAAACATCCCATGTGCTAGTCAGTCATCCTTGGACCCCTTCCAGAAAGCACACAAAGCAACGTATGCACAATATGCTAATTTATAGCTACTGTATGTATTATACAATGCAAGACATCTGTAAAAATCAGTGCTTACATAGGTATTTAAAAAAAAGTTTTTCATTACGTCCAGAAATGGAAAAAATACTAAGATGCTTGGTATTTATGTGGCCACCGATCTTAAATCTAATCCTAGAATTATAGTGATTAGAAATTACAAAGACCTTGATGTCATTCAGACTTCTTTTACACCAGCTCATATGTGTTCCCTGCAACATTTCGCTTCTTTTTATGGGCTGTGGAAAATAAATATTCTATCAATACTCTGGGATCAGCAAAAGCTTTATGATTTGGTTTTAGGAGAGACATGCTTTCACATTTAATCTTGAGGTCAGTGAACGTATTTTATGTTTCTTGAAAACATAAACATTTCTACCCCCAGAATTGAATTTTTTTAAAAGGCAGGGATTGCTTAAACTCTGCTTTCAACTAGTTCAAGAAGTAGTATCTCATTATCATATATCACTGTTCAAAAGGCATATTCTGCAACCCTCAACCCATATTCCCACTTTTCCCTCTTTTATTGGGATTGTAGATACATGAGGTTTGAGATAGTATGAACTAATATGAGTTAAGCAAAAACAGCCTGGGAAACCAGGAGTGCCTACCAAATGGGAGTCAGAGAATTATGGTATTCTGCCCAAATTTTGGTTATGTGGGAGTTGGCCAAACTGAAGCAACTCTAAACCCAAGGTCGTGGGAAAACCCTTTCTAGTTGTGCTGAATGGTAAAGGTACATGGGAGTTTGCATGTTAATGAAGTTGTTCCATATGTTTTTATGATTGGTCAGTTATATTGTACAAGTATGGTTATGTTCCCAGTTCGAGTTTCTGATTGGACCTTTACCCCCACATCTACCCTATATATTGTCATGTTTTCCTCAGTTCTGGGTCTTTGGTTGGTTACGCCCACAGAGTTCTCCTGGATGTTGTGCATGGTTTTGGGGCATTGTCCCTATTTTCTTTTATCCATTACTAAAGTGTTCTTTTTCTAGTGCCAACCCTCTTTCCCACTCCTAATTATTTTCTCACCACCCTCTGCCCTTGTCTTGGGTTATGGAACCAAAAAAAAAGTGTATTCTATTTCATCTGTTGAAAGCAGCTGGGGAATTTTTTTTTTCTTTATCTCTTGTAACTGCAGGGGGTGGGGGGGCAGATGCTTTCTGATAATGGCCCAGCTGTTAAAACCAGGTGGGGCAGTGTTTCTTATCTCTTTCGCCAGCATCCTCCCTCCGGGGGATATCTGCTGATAATGGCCCATTAAGGCTCACCAGTGACATGACACATTACATCATCCCATTGGGAGATGCTCCACCCAGTGGTGGGGGGGCTCCGGAGTTCCTACCTGGATAAAAGGGAGACAGAGGAACACCAGACAGGCAGTTCTCCACTGGATTCCTCAGAGGAAGACTGGACCCATCTTGCCATCACTGGATTTTTCTATGGGATCATCTCTACTCCATAGAACCATATCTGTTACTCTGCAAGGATTCATCTGGACTGCTTCTAACACCCTGACCAACACGGTGTCAGGTCACATCCCTGACTTTGTCAGGGTTTTTCTAGGGTTTTTGTTTGTTTTGTTTGCTTGTTTTCTGTACTACTACATTTGTATTTTTAATATTCCTAGTAAAAACTTCTATCCCTATTCCCAAAGCTTTGTCTGAAAGCCCTTAATTGCAAAATTATAATAATGGGGGGGGGGGGGGGTTACATTGCCCATTCCAAGGAAAACTCCAGCTTTCCCTGGAGGGTACCTATCTCTCTAAACCAGGACAGCCCTGAAGTCAGGGGTCCTAAAGGTTTGTTGTAGCTACACTCACTGTGACACAGTGTCGGTTCTGGGAAGTCACCAGAGCACCAATTTACCTCTCAGAAACAATGCAGCTGTGGAAATGTTTGTTCAAACTAGTGCAGACAAGTCTGAACTCCTCTGCTGCAATTGGTTTGGACAGATGCCAGTTCCAGTCTGAATTCCACACAGCCATGCTATCCACCTGGCAAATGTGCCCCTCCTTGCACTACTCTGCTGAACAACTTCTCATGGGTTTCCAGCTCTCTAAGTCATGTAGGAGGACATACCAACTTAAGCACAGTATTTTCTTAACATTGGTACGTGTCTTCTGGAGTTCTTTCTTGCTTGGCCCATGTGGGACACAAGCAGTGAGGAGTGGACTTGTCTGTACCTGTCCACATAGACTTGGGTGGTTAAAAATGCTGTAGAAACTTTTTTCACTTAAATATGTTGTTGGTTTCCTTGAACCTAGTCTGAGTGTTTGATAAAGCATTCATATTCTTCCCAGGACTACAAATATCTGAAGGTACCTGCATTTATATTCTGAATGTGCAGAAGGCATTCAGCTGTGAAGAAAATCTAGAAACCTGCCACCAGTGACACCATGAAAACCATTCAGATTTTGCTCAAACTTGAGTAGCACCAAATCTTCACCCATGCAAAGGAAGAGAACCTCTGTGCATTCTCAAAGTCCCTTTAAGTGTCATGAAGACCATTCAAAATGAAAACTGCCTCCTGTACATGACTGACTACAGGGTTTTGACTGCTAGCTTCGGGCTTTTTCACAATGCCAAAAGATCACTCATCACTGAAACGCGTTGCAACACTTGTATTTCAGACAGGTTAATTTTAATAGATTTTACAAGGAAAATGAAAATGTGACCCAACAATTAGGCTCCAGTTGTGCTGGAAGTTGGGTTAGATGGACAACAGAGGGTTTCTTCTCACCTAAAATCTAGGCTACCAATGAATTTTTAGCAAAAGGAATGCAGGCTTTTAGATTGCCATTCCTATATCACATTGTTCCAGCTAGAAATCAGGAAAATTAATTTCTTTTGACTTCACAGATAAAGCAAGGTCAGCTCAGGGGAAATGAATATGATGAGAGGGTGAGAAGATTTTCACAGTTTTATCCTGAGTCAATAACCCTGATTGTTGACACTTCTAGTTTTCACAATCCATTATTCTGACAAACCTATTCATTTCCACAGTGCCTAGAAATGAAATAAAGAGAATATTTTTCAGTTGCAATGAAATCTTTGCTTCAGATTTCTAACACTTATTTGGTGTTTTTATTCAGCACTTATTTTTCACTGTGGATTTTTAGTGTTTTTGTTTCCATTAGCCTTTCCATGTGGTCAATAAAAACATCTCAGAACTCAATAATCCTGTCCTATGTCCCTAACAGCTGTAAATAAAGCATTTGTACTTCTGACTCAAACTTCTGTGTATATTAACCATATCAGTTGCTCTGAATATAGTTCATCTTAAAACTGACTGTGTCTACCTATTTTTGTTGCACCATACTTTTTCATACCCCTTTCATGTCCTCTCTTTTCATATTTTGTTTCCTAGGATACACCAATTATGTACAGAGCTTGGTGGTCTCCCTTTTAAGAAAGAGGGGAATATTTTCTCGGCGCTAATGAAGAAGCCAGCTGACATGAAAATCCTGTTAAACTAGGACAGCCTTCATTTTACTTGTATTTATCATTTGGTTCTCCTATCTTTATTGTTGTTCCTCACCTTGCCAACGTCTGGCCAAAATAATCTTGTTTTTTAAAACAGGGAACAGAGGGAAATCAAAGTCTTCTACATTAAGTGATTCCAGGCTAGTCACATCCTCAGATATAGTCCTCGTCAGAAGTTTTTGAGCTATCAGGGAATGTGCCACTAGTGATCTTCAAGGAGCACAGCTTAATGGAGGAGTAGCTAAACTCTCCAGATGGCCTCTAAAAGACATTGGTATGTCAGCCCTGGCAAGATATTTAAGGAACTTATTCAGTACAATAGTGCCTTGAATGCAACTGTAGCTACAAAACATAAACATATTGAAGTGACTTCTTATGATGTATTGCTGCAACATAAGATAATTTAGAAGAAGGTTTTTCTCCACTTGAAACAGCTCATAACCAGTTCTTCTACCAGAAAAGGGGTCATGAGGGTGAGAGAAAGAAAATAATCATATAAGGCATTTCATAACTTACACAAACCTCTGTTGCAATTACTGTTTATTTGTTAACTCACAACAAATTTATTCATAGTCTACATTGCATATCACACTCTTTCTGACCTTAATTCTGGCCAAATAACATTAGATGGAGGAATTTATGCTTCTCAGTCTAAAGTCAGAAATACTATGATGGGGGAAGAGATTTCTGGTTTATGTGTCATTTCTCAATCCTCAATCAATTTTAGAACTTCATTCCTGAACATATAGTTACTTTTTTTTTCCAAAGGCAAACAAAGAGTGGCCCACACAAATGTCTGAAAGATTCTTTTAAGACACCAAACTTCCACTGCCATGGAAATGAACAATTTTCTTTTGCCTGATGCAATGTATACAAAAGTGATTGATCTACATAAAAGAATGTGATTTCTAAATGTTTTCTATGGCCCCAGCTGTTCAATGCTCTAAACATGTGGAGAATATCAAGGACAAAAAATTACAAAGTATGTGATTTTTTTTCCAATACAATGATTAAATTATATAGCACAAGAGGTTTCCTACTGCCATATCAGAAAAAAACCTAATCTAAAGCAAATAAAATGGAATGGATCAATGGATATTTCATCATAGGAAACCCAGCTGCAAGATAACAAAATGGACTGCATTTAGCCCTTCATCTCTCAAACAGCTGACACTGAAAGTGGGCAGCTGTGACTTTTTGGTTGTGCTGTTTGTTTATTTTGTGGAAGCGGAACGCTTTTGAGAATGTAGTAAATACTAGAGGATTAATCACTTACTTGATGGAAGAAGGTGGAGAGTTGCTATTTGATTTTTTTTTATTATTATTATTTCTTAAAATACTTGGTACATGCTATTTAATGTGACCTAACTAGAAAAGAAAGCAAAACAAAAACCACCACCCTTGCAGTGTGGTTTACTGAACACCCACACATTAAATGTGCTCTGTAGAATTTGCAATAATAACTCATTCTGGTTACAGGAAAAATTATTTCTAAAAACAAATCTGAGGAAGTTTAAAAACTCATACATTGCAATGTCAAATCAAAAAATAAATTAATCTTTGAATAGATTTTCCTTTCCTTTAAAAAGTAATACTTACCTTTTTCCTTGCCGGTTCAAGATTATGTTGGTGGAAGCTTCGATGCATGTGAAGTGTTCTGGTGAGCATTCACAAAGATTTGCAATGTGTCTGATAAGTATTTATGTTTTGTATGATACAATATTATTTGCACCACTACAAAGTTAGGTCTCTCTGCTATCTGTGGTGAGTGCTGGGTACCTGTGATATGTGCCAGAGAGACCATAGTTTACAATTAGATAACTATGTTTTTTGCTGAAGAAAAAAACCCAAAAAACTGTCAGTTCATACAAAAATAATCCAACCTTTCTTCCTAAATGAAGAGCCTCTAAATGAGAAGGCATCCTGAACTGGCTGTTAATTTTACAAACATGAAATTTAAGTATGATAGAAATCAGGATAAATGGCATGCACTGGAGAGATAGGAAAACATTACAGAAAACCATCGGTTTTCTGAATTGCACGCAAATTGACGTAAAAGTAAATTTGAATTTTTATCAATGGAAATTATAATTGTGGGAACAAATTACTGAGGATAAAGGTGGATTGTTCCACCTGTTTCCCAAAGTGCTCCCATCAAGACTGATGGCTATCTTTTCACAAGGAACAAGTAGTTGTAAATAGTGCTTAAGCTGAGGACTAGGTGTTAGGTTCGAAGCAACTGAAATGCTATTGGTTCTGTAAGATACATTGGAAGTCACACTATAGGATCAAGTCAAACTGCAAGATCTTGTGATTTCTCTTCCATTAAGGTCTTCAAATTCACAGGTCTTCAAAGTCTCATTCAAATACTGAATATTTCTGCATCCTTCTGACACAGATATTATTTTTCCCTTACAGATCAATACAGGGAAAAACAGAGCAGGAATTTTTCCAAATGTATGTGCCAAAAGTCAAAGAATTTGCTTACATATCTGAAGGAAAAAAATATTTCACCCTCCCTGTTAATCTAACCACCAGTGTAGGAACACAAATATCAATTAAAAGTGCAATCTAACTTTAAACTCATATTTGAAACAATTATGTGTAGGTTATAAAAATAAGTGTCATGACTGACACTTTCAAATGTTGCAGTATGCACTTGAAATGCACTACAGGGCAATCTGTCCATGCAAAAATAAATTATCCTAAACCCCCTTTCTAAGACCTTTTAATATTTGTGAACCTGCTCAGATACAGAACTGTGGATCAGTTGGAATCAGATTAATATTTTTGTGAAAATCTGAACAGATACACAAGTTCCTGAGATTACCTGCACATGAAACTACCAAGGGTTAATTGTTGGCAACCCCCTCCTACTTTCTTCTCATCTCATTCAATGCCTTATTAAATGCAAGGTATTTCATACCTGTATGCCATATCCTCACTCTCATCTCACCAGTTCTGTAACTAAAAAAACAGTTATCCTGTGTTTAATCACTAGGCCTATTACCTTCCCTAGAATTGGATATGTTCTCTTCATCCTATGTTTATATTAAATTCTATATCAGAAAAATTTCTGGTATATTTTCTGTATCCACTGTAAAAACTGACCTACTTTTTTTGAATGTATGGAAGATTTCTTCAGTGTTACATTTACTTACTGAATTTTAAACTGCTTGAACAATATATTATAAGAGCAATAAATATAAATTCACTCTGCTCACAGAATTTCCAAGGCATTTAGGAAAGTAATTCTTACAGCATACATTGGTTACATATAATTTAAGTGCATAATTTTATAATTCACCTATGTGAGGGTGACACATTTATTTAGTAAAGTAGATTAACTCCTTATCTGAACACAGCAGCATTTCACATGTAGCTTATGGTAATTGATGTTCTTGCAAGTGAAAGTGTTCCCTAATTATTTTTCTTTTCTTGTCCTAAAGGGAACAAAATTCAAGTTGCTCTAATTTATGAAGTCATTTTTGTGTTAGGTTAATGCCAAACTGCATTACATTTAGTTAATTTGTTGCCAGGTTTAATCTCTTATACTTTTTCACAACTAATAATAGAGCCAAATTTGTTGTCAATGTAGACTGAAGTATCTATTCTGTCAACATGTTGTGGAAACACACCCTGAAGGAAGTGTTTTGTGGTTCACAGAAGTTTCATGTCAGGTATTAAAATTTTTCAATACACTATATTTGAAAGTTCTGCCTGAAAATATGTTGATGAAGGCTTTAATAGTCTTCAGAGAGAAGGTCTGTATATTCCACATATAGACCCTTCATAGAGACAGAGCAGGGGAAGTTTATGCAGATTGTAAATGTTTCCAGTGTGGTCCCTCCTGATAAAGATACTTGAAATTGCTTGCATCATACTATGTAAGTGTTCAAAATTTGGATATGAATCTTAAATAAAACATACATCTGAGGAGGTAGTTTACAAATCAGAGGAATATGGGCACATATAATGAAGAATTTTTGCTGAGACAGAACTGTTTGATCCAGATATTTCCAGAAGTTGATGCTTAAGTTTGCGACTTACTAGACCTACCAGGCAAAACAAGAGGAACCAGAGATATGTATTATTTCTAAACTATTCCTAAAAGATATAGTCTCTCTAGATTTTCAAATAAATAATATTGCTATGCTTTCAAAAATATGTTATCTAAAGAGTTCATATTCTCAAATATATTCCTGGACATGGTGCTATGACTGAGATAAATAAGATATTTCAGTGCCAGCAGTGATCCATCCTGTCTGAGACAAGAACACAAGAACCACTAGATCAAAGCTCTGCATAGTTGTGTAATGGTTTTAGAGCTCTGGCAAGTCAGCCCAGTCTCTTGGCAGACATTTGGCTGATGTATGCCTTAACATCTCTGTGTACATTTACGTGTGTGTGTATATATATATATATATATATATAATATATATATTCTCTGAAGCATAGAGTTCAAGAACTGATTTGATTAGGTGGAATCCTGTGATCTGCCTTCTGGCTTTGTAATTGTCTATTAGCTCATCTAGAGTTTGGCAGGCTCATGGTGCTCCAGCACTTGGAACGCCTGGGCTGCAATTTACCTGCACAGGTCTGTTCAGGCAGCATGGGTAAGAACTAAGCCAAGAACACTTCCCAGCACAGATCAAAATGAAGCATTTGTCATGAGGCTCAAGCATTTAAAGATAGGGAGGGGATTCGTTTTTCTCCTATGCCATTCAGAAGCACCTTTCTCTGTACATTAATAGTGCAAGGAAGTTTAGGTACTTTCAAAGGCACCTGGAATAAAAGCAAAGAGTAAATAGTGAAATAAGACAAGAACAATTTTCAGAGATAATCCCAGAACTATGGAGTACATCATAGAAATGTAAAACCTATAGCAAGCACTGCTATTCATAACTATGTATTCCCATCTTCTGTGCAGGGTGACAATAACTACTTAACCTGTAAAATCTGCTGTTTCCTATGATTGCTTTGCTTTTTATTTGATCCTTTTATTTGGTGTTTTGGTTTGTTGTTTTTGTTTTAAATTTTCCTTAAAACAGGCACAGTTATTTTAAATGCAAGTTTTATAGGAAAAAGTCATGTTTTCTTCAGTTAATTTTTTCCAGTCTGTCTTTTTCCATTGTTTTTCCATTCTGCCACACTGCAGACTTTTGAGATAGTATTAGCCAGGTACTCAGCCTAATCAATCCCTTGCCATATGTACACATATAGTATGGGTTCTCTCCTCCTCAGACATGTACATATTTCAGAAAAATTTGCCTCTTAATTGCTTTTGTTTATCATAGTTTTGGTACAGCATATGGCTTCCATTTCCAGGACTTCCACACTGAATATTCCACACTAAAAACCAAAAACATTCTCTTTTTTTTATATTAGCCAAAAAAAACAAACAGAAATAAGAAAGTTTCCAAAACCATTTGGATTTTAGGAAGAGCATTCTGCTGCAAATTAATTTATGAATTTAATTTATGAAGTAAATAAAATGCAGAACTTTAGCTTTTGTAGCAGACTGCAGAACACTGGATTTTTATACTTTCCACATTTTTTTTCTGTTTCTTTATTTCAGGGGTTTTGCTATTATTACGTTTGTTGTGTTTTCTACGTTTTGTTTTTGGCAAATCTGGAAAGAGGTTGTTGTCCGTCACAACCCTACCAGAGCACCATTCACATAAATTGATTATTAGAACCGGGGACAGGCACTGTGTTTCATTTTCATTTTAGTGGAGAAACATTTTTTTGTGATCTTGTTCACCTTAGCACAGAGTATATCCAAGAACTGGGCACTGCTGTGGTGGAATGCAGCTGGCATGTGACTGGAAAACAGCTAAGGCTTACTCTGAAGCCTATAAGATTGATTGCCTCATGTTTAGATTTGGTTCACAATGATTCTCAGCTGCAGGATGATTTAATTGCTGTTAGTACTCTTCTCTGAGATGTTGTTAAAGTAATACTTGTGATTAAAAACAAACAAACAAAAATACTGAAAAAACCACCTCCAACCAAAAACCTCCACCAACCAAAAACCCCATACAAATCTAAGGATGTTGAAGGACACTTTTGTACTTTTTTTATGGCCATAGTAGACTGCTCACAAGAAGGAAAACACGCTTTGAGGATCATCCTCACTTGAGGATGGCTCTCTCGCTCTCCCACTGAGAGTCCACTGATGCTTTTGAAGATAGGAAATCCCCTGCTTCATCATGAGATAATGTAAGGGATTTGGTCACGGCCAGGAGAAGGGTTTCATGGTTTCATCTGCAGCCATAGAAGCATACAGCTCCAGGTGTTTTAAAAGGAATGTCATGTACATAGTAAAATAATCCAGAAATCTGTAGGAATACTTAACTTGCAATGGTGACATATGCAGCACTCACCCGACCTGGGAGTTGTAATGTAATTATGAAAAGATATAAATCAAATGTTGAAAGTAAAAAGGACTATTCCAGAATCTGTGCAGCAATGAAGGTTTTTCGCTTTTGTCATAGATCAAGTCTTGAACATAACGAAAATGTACTTCTCAGATGCATATTTTCTGTCTTTCCTTTTTTAATTTAAAAACATCTACACTGCTGCATTAAACCTCATTAATCCCTAATACTAGAGCTATCTCTGTCCATAACCTCATCTGAAGGGTAATCAAATATGAAGGCTAGAGAATCTCTTCTGTTTATTATTTTCAAGGACTAATCACTTTTGCTATTATAAGCATGCAGCCTTAAGTTGAATTAATCTGCCTTTAAATAAAGACTTTGTTTTTTTCAAGCTTTTTAAGTTATATTAAGGAATTCTGAAATATGCAATATTTTCTCCACATGAAAGTATTTGGGCTATTCTACAATTGAAATAAATGTCTTTTGCATTTGATGAGATAAACAAATCAAGTTCCCCCACATCTCCCACTAAAGCTTTTGTTCCAGTCCTGTTGTTATTCTGTGGCTTCTTTCTTAACTTTCTCCAGTTTTATAAGATAATTTTAAAAATACTTTCTATTTTTGCTGAAAATTTTTAGAATGGTAGAGAATATATCTTTAACATTATCTTGTAATACTTATATATATAAATATAAAGTTATATTATATACTTATGTATTTAACCTGTATAGTATATATGAGCATATATGTACCTATATATAATTATATATAGGTATATATATGTGTATTATATATATATGTGTGTGCCTGTGTACATATATACCAGTGTTATATAAATACGTGGTAGGAAAAAAAAAATATATATTAAAAGTGCACATCCTAATACTTTGATCAAATTGCTGACTTTTAATTAGTTTCACACACTTAATGGGGCTACGTACAGGTCACCTCCTTTAATTCAACAGTAGCAGATCTGTACCAGTCTCTTTCGGGCTGTCACACTGTAGTACTTTTTACAGCTGAAGGAGAAAAGCAGTCACAGTGCCAGTCAGCCCAAACATCGTAGAATCACAGTTGTTTGGGTTGGAAGTGACCTTTAAGCTTTCTATTCCAATGCCCCTGCCATAAGCCTGGTCACCTTCCACTAGATCCTGTCTCTCAGAACCCTGTTCAATGGGACTTTGAGGAATGAAACATTTACCACCTCTCTGGGAAACCTGTGCCAGACTTTCACCACCCCCAAGGTAACATCTTCCTTCTGTCTAGTCTGAGACACAAACATTCTGCATCTTCCGGCCTAAGGTTTATGGATTGTTCCTGGTTATTTGGAACTATTAACACAGGTCATCAAATATACTTATCTTAATGGACATTTTAAAATATTAAGTTCATGATGGATCACTTCTCTGTTCTGGAGGTGTTCAGAATCTCTGCTTGAAGGCTCTGCTTGACGAGGCCATGATTAGTCTGATCTACGTAGCAAAAGTTCTGCTTAGGGTAAAAGGCTACAGAAAAGGTCTTGCAAACTTCCTTCCAGTCAACACTTCCATGACTCTAAGATTCAAGGAGCTCTCTGCTGGATCTTCTGCAAAATAGGCAGCAGAAATTTTCAAGCAGAATTTCCTTTTTTAACATCCAAATTTCTTCCTGAATGGGGCTTTACTTTCTAAGAATCTCAGTCTGTCTTTATGAAAACAGTTCTGGAAAAGAGAAATCATTTTCTGAATGAGAAAATTACTTTAAAATTTTGTTTGCCTCACAGTTCAAAATACGATTGCTATTTTTGGTTTCAAATTATAGCAAATTTTGAGATGTTATGTCCAATCTTGTATCTCTCTCCCTTGGATATTTTGTCTAGTATGTTTTGTTTCAACATGATAAGAAACAATGGTAAAGAATGGGATTTGGCAGTATTTGCAGCAAGTTCTAAGATTTCACCAATTAACATTTATAGTAAATACTGGAGTCCTCTAAACAAAACCATTAAACAATGGGTACAATTTTCAACTCCTGTGGCTTACCAGAGTTGGTGTCACTGGCTGCTGATGTGACTTCAAGACTGCTCTGACTTAGTAAGGGGCAAAGAATACGAATGGTGTTGCTTAAACAGCTTTAGCTAACTTTCCTCAAACAAAATATGGCTTCATTTCTGTGCAAAAGTAAAGTTGTAAGATAGCTGTGTTTTTGAAATAGAAAACGTTGGTAGCTGAATTTCATCCCAAGAAAGCCCAAAGCGTTCATTACCTCCAAAATCGAGCCAATCACTTGCACAATGAGTGTGAAAAGCTGGAAGAATCCAGTCCTATTCTCATTGAAGAGATTCAGAGGTTCCCCGTGATTTTAATGGCAAGACTGATATTAAAGAGATTGGACAAACACAAAATGGAATTGAAATTTTCAATATGGTCAACACTGTTTTAACATTACATTTGTATTCATCTTGTTCAACTGTTTGAAGCTCAAAACAAACACAAACTGCTTTCCTTCACATCTCCTCACGATTTCAGATGTAGAAAAAATGCTTATCGAAGGGAATACTGCAATGTCCAAGTGAAAATCAAAGCCAACCATCAAAAGCATTTAAATGAGTGAGGAAATTAGGAGGTCTCCACTTAGGATCAATTGTCTGTCTATTCAGACATAGGAGAATATAAACGTGTGTCACAACCCCCAGCCAACTTTTCCCAAATCTTTCACTTTATTTAACAATATGCTTGAGCTGCACTTGAATTTTCATGTATTTTTCTTCTGACTTCTAAAGAAGTGCATGGAAGGTGGAAACAAAAAATTTTGTAAAAGCACCAACCTGATGGAATGTCACTAGGGAAAAATATAACATGAAGCAGAGATAATAATAGCCTGTCTGTCCTTCAGCAATGGGCTACAATAAAAGTGGAGAATCCTAAGTGAGAACAACCATTTAAGCCTAATCACCTTGACATATAATGAGATTGAAAGGGGATGGCAGACAGAAAGAGGGGAATCAAAGTTCCTGCTTATTCAAATGCTCCTTTTAACAACAGTATTTATTTCACCTAGGCTGAGTAAAAACTGTGACTTACCATAGGCTGTCTCAGGAAAAGCAGCAATTTGTAATGAGTGGGGTTTTTTCCCCCACTCATATTTTTAAGCGGATCTGCATAAAAATATGAAAACCCAGAAAACAATCCTCTACAAATTGAATTTCTTTAAAAGAAATAAAACATAAGTGAATAAATAAATGAAACAGCACCATTATTTGGATTACATTTATCTTTAATCCACTTTGTCCTCTATATGAAATACAGTATGAAGACATCTGCCAATATTTTAAAGGCTTCTGCCTGTGTCTGAATTATGTTTTTAAATTAGACCCTAAAGCTGCATTCTAATGCATTACTTTCATTTACTGGAGTATGCATATACTATCATACTACTCCCATGACATTCTTTATTTAATCAGTCTGAGAGCTGTACAGACTCATATCTATTCCCACATAAATCTCTGCCAAATACTGCTGACTTTTAGATTTAACCTCACTGGCAATGAATGACCTCCTTGGGAAAAAAAATGTATAAAATGGACAAATATTTTAGGGGAAGAAGCAATCTTTTTGGATAATCAGTGGTAGGTATGCAAATATGCCTGGTTCAGAATGGAGGTGGTGTCCTTGTGGTGAATAGGAACTGCTGCAGTAAACAACTTTAGCCTTTCCTATTAAAGGTTAAGAAGAGTGATTGATATGTTTGACAAAGAAATGTAAGGTCAGGAGCAATAAAGGCAATCTGTTCTTTATACGAAAAGTACATGAAAAGCAGTACATATACTAGGTATTCTCTAGCTGGTGTTGGTGCACCTGCTATTTCAGAATAATAAATGCAGGTGAGTCCCATTGCAGCTTATGCAGGTAGGAGGGATCACTGTTAACTCACTCTGCTCTCTGACCATAGGTTCTTCTTTAATAAAAAAGAGATAGTCTCCTAATCAGCTGCTCCTTGATCCTATTTTAACCACAATTTTTTTTTTTTTTATAGCAGTTAAGTTGTAAAAAAATCCACAACTGCCCCTCTCATTTAAGCAGAACTTCTTGAAGAAAAGCACCATAATGTTTCAGGTGAGGGTACTAGAATCTACCCAAATATTTTTAGTCCTGTCTTGGGAAGCATTTACCAGAAGTCTAAATTAAGGATATGTCATGACATCATGCTGGAAATGTCTGTCCCTAATGCTTAGGATTTGTGTATATATTTTCTATAAGATTATACGTGTAGTTAAATTATCTTAAATTGGGATAAATACTATTTTAGACCATCACTACAGGTCTTTATTTAAATTATCTATGAATTTTAGTTCCTCATCAGCCAGTGAGTTCTGAAAGCACAATCTCCTGCAACCAACCTTCATCTGCTACAATGAAGTAAACTACAGATATCATCACAGGTTTATTAAATTACACATTCAGCACAGATAGTTCATCATGGAATCTAGACTTCTGTAGTGAACATGTTATATTAACATTTCCTTTATAGCACAATTGACTTACATTACATGCAAGTGACTTAATAACAACAATTATACAAAGAGACTCAAGGAACTTCACAAAAATAAGCCTACTTCTATCAGTCAGATAAGTTGGGGTAATTGGGTATTTTCCCCCAGTGCAGACATTTTTTTCTTACATTGAAGGCAAGAGCAGACAACACAGGCATCATACAATTCTAATACTGGAATTGTAAAAGACAGGGGTAAAAAAACCCCTTGAGATATTATCTAGACTTTTCTCTATTTGAAAATGGGAGCAGATATATCTGAACTGCTCCTGAAAATTGTTTTTCTGACTTGCCTTTCAAAACCTCCAGGGATGGGACTTCAGTGGCTTTTTGTGACAATTTGTTCTATATCACAATTTTCTGCTCTTTGGTTCCTCTCAAATTTTCCAGTTTTACGAGACCATTTCAAAGGAATTTAGATCATTTCAACTAGACTAATATGACTGACTCCTTTTTCTTCCTTTTTGTTTTTAATAGAAAAAGGTTACCTCTAAATACAAAGTATTCCTCTCTTCTTGAACCCAACCCACATTTAAACTGTGGCAGTAAGGTTTAACCAAGTAAGGTCCAATACTGCCAATAGAATCTGAAACAGTATTTCATCAGCAGGGATTTGGGTAACTCACATACACACTCAGGACCAAAGAAGAGCTTTGACAGCCCATGCCTTACACTGTTGTTGTCCTCCTGCAGTGAAATCATAAAATCACATCTGTATGTCAGGATATTCAGCTGACATTTCCATTTCTAAGATGAATATTCTATGTTTAGTGGATCCATGCCAAAACTGGAACATCTTCCTCAGCAGACTGGCCTGCATAGTGATTAACCTCATCTGCAAAACTAGGTTCTCACATCTAAGATCAGATGCCTATGTTTTAAATGTTTCTCTCTGAAAGGACCTGGCCTTGGGGGAGGTAGATGGCAAAGAGAGGAGTTTCTAATGCCTATTAAAGTTCTTAGTAAAAGACAGTTATTAGTTATACATTTCTGAGCTGCCTGTACTGCCTGTTAGAGGAAAGGAAGAGCTTTCTTGCAACTGGGCTCTGGAGTCGGTCAGACACTCGTTTTGTGAAAGAAGGGTGGAAAAACGTTCTGTAATCACTCCTCAACTGCAGCTCACTTTCATCCACACTCCATATCAGACATGAATGGGAATCATAGAGTCATTTAGATAGGAAATTACCTCTAAAACTGCTGAGTCCAACTGTTAAACTCATGCTGAAAAGTCCAGCACTAAATCATGTCCCTTAGCGACATAACTGCTTGTCTTTTAAATACCTCCAGGACTGGTAATTAATGCACTTCCATCATCAGTTGTTCCAATGTTTGGCCACCTTTTCTGTGAAGAAATGTTTCCTAATATCCAACCTAAGCCTTCCCTAGCACAAATTGAACCCATTTCCTCTTGTCCTGTCACTTGTTACCTGGGAGAAGAGACAAAATTCCACCTGGGTACAACCTCCTTGCAGGCAGTTGTAGAGAATTATAAGCTCCCCTCTGAGCCTCCTTTTCTCTAGGCTAAATAATCCCAGCTCCCTCAGCCACTCTTCAGAGGACTTACTTTTAGACCCTTCACCAGCTCCATTGCCCTTCTCTGGACATTCTCCAGCCCCTCAGCATCCTTCTTGCAGAGAGGGGCACAGAACTGGACACAGGACTCAAGGTTTGGCCTCATCAGTGTTGAGTACAAGGGGACAATGCCTGCCCTGGTCCTGCTGGCCATACTGTTACACACCAGGAGGCCTTTGGCCTTCTTGGCCACCTGGGTACACTCTGGTTCAGGTTCAGTTGGCTCTCAACGAGCATTTCCAGACACTTTTCCATCAGGCAGCTTTCCAGAGAGTATTCTGCAAGCCTGTAGGGCTGCAGGGTGTTGTTGTGACCCACGGACCCAGCAGTTTGTCTTGAACTTCATACCATTGGCCTTGGCCCATCAATCCAGCCTGTCCAGGACCCTCTCCAGAGCCTTCAAACCCTTCAGCAGACCAACACTCACACCCAGCTTTGGTCACCTGCAAACTGATTGAGGGTGCCCTTGTTCCCCTTGTCCAGATCATTGATAAAGGTTTTAAACAGGACTGTATCCAGTCCCAAGCTCTGCGGAACAGCACCAGTGACCAGTCACCAATGGAATGTTACACCACTCACCACTCTTTCGGTTTGGCCATCCAGCCAGTTTTCATCCAGCAAACAGTAAACCCCTCAAGCCATGAGCTGCCACTTGATCCTCACAGTCCTCTGACCATAGCAATGGCCACCAATATTTGGCTTAAGGGTTCAATAATTTGGGTATATTGTGAGCTGGGACATAGGCCTGGGCTCAAGGAAAGGATCACAGAGATCTCTAGCTTAATAGAAATCATCAGTATGCTGCTCCAGAAAGCCTGAATCTCTCCTTCTGCCTTCAGTGTTCTCTTTCTTTCACACTGTGCACGCATTCAATCTCACTTCTTTAAATCTTCTATTTCATCATCTTTTTTCTTCTTCAGAGCATAAAACTACCCAAAGGTCTTAACATAAATGCCTGTCCTCTGGACTGACCCCCTCTTTACAGCTTTACACATCCCACAGAACTAGATTTATTTATTTCAGTAGGTTTATCCTCTGAAGCCAGGATTTTCCTGTTTAGATTCAACTCTCAGGAGAAAAACTTGCAGCACAAGTCATTATATGTATGCAGGCAATGACTCTCAGCTGCCAGAAAATTGCAGACCAATGGGACATTGTTGTAATCTCTGATTCCAACTGGTCCATGCATTTCCAGTGGTTGTGCATAAAGAGACTCAGAATTGTTCATTAAGTTTGTTGTGAAACCAAGTGTTTAATATCTGTAATTCCAAAGGATCAATGGGAAGTTAAATTGAGTGAAACTAGTTTTGAACTTGTGCAGTTTCAGAGAAACAGCAGCATCACATATCTCAAAAGAACTCACATTTTCAATGTAGCACCATGATTTTGAAACTATTTCTACTGTTTCAGGCTGGTGAGTGTTTTTCATTGTTGTTGATTTGCTTTTTAATGAACAGCTTCATTTTGCAAGTTAAGAAACTGCTGCAAAAAATAAGCAACCCAAAACCAGCAGCAATGAGTAGAAGCATTTCTTTTACTGATAGGTTATCAACCACAACCATATTATTTGAAAAGCCTTGTCAGCAAGAAAGTTGAGTTAGTTTCCTTTTGTACACTTCTCTTGCATTTTCATGTTATTAAAATGCAAGAACAAAACCACATTGGGAACACATTTGTCTTTAGCAATAGTTTATTGTTTATTATGGGTTCTTCTGTCTATTTATGTACAAATTACCTGGTTCATTGTTTTAATGCATTGGCAATAGTGACTGCACTCTTTGTCTTTTTCTGTGCAGCTGCTATTAGAGTGGCCTCTGTCCTTTCCCTGAGAGGGCTCCATGGCCCTGAGGACACAAGCAGCATGGAGTGTCCCAGACCAGCCCCCCCCAAGCTGTCCCCCACTTGACCATGTCCCAGGATGTCGTGTCAGACCCCTGGAGCCAGTCAGTCACTGCTCCAGAGATGCCACAGCAGGGCTGATCTCCTGTTCACTGCAGCCCAACCCTGTAGCATCTGTGCTTTTTCACCAAGCCCTGTGCACCCAAGGACTCATGTTCCCACCCCCAGGTAGGTGATGGACGCCTGGGGCAGCAGCTGCCCTTAACTGTCCCCAGCTGTCCTGCTCCTGTCTGGGGAGGTGGCTCTCTCCTAGGCTGTGTGAATAATGTGTGGAAAACGCTACTCTTTGCCTCTGACACATTTTCTCTGTCTGAACAGGGATAAAAGCACTGAGTCCAGGATGGGCTCTTTGGCTCAAAGCAAGAAGAGGAGTGCCTTGGTAGCAGAGACAGGCTGTCAAGAGCCAGACTGCATCAAACAGCTCTTTTCTGTATTTTCTAGAATTTATGGATTTTCAGATATGTTGCTGAACTAACGTGTAGTCAATGAGAAATTATAAAGCACTTTGAACAGTTTTCTAAAGGAAAGTTAGAGAAATGCTAATACATATAAAATGCATATATTTCTTCGGAAATTTCTTTGAAAATTTCCACTTGAAAACTGTCATCTTTCCATAGCAATTTAGGACAATGGAATAGTGGTATATTATCTTAGTCAGATTGTTTAATAAAACCAAACAAACCACAACCATTTAAGGCTTGGGACTCTTTAATACCATTGTTTCTTAAAAGTATTTATGCAGTTGCCCTGAAGGCTGAAAGAGGAAAAATCCTTGAGAATGTTGTCTGAAATAAACTGTAAAAAATGTCATTGCTAGTATGAGAAAAGATACATTCCATCCTATTCTAGATGGAGTTGATGCCTCCTGTTAACTAAAAAGGGTTAGGTGCCTTGCTAATGAGCAATTTTGAACTTGTTATTCCATCAGCTGATACCTTCATAACACCTCTTTCCTGCCAAGGGCTTCTGAAACTTCAGGGGGCCTTCAAAGAATGGATCATGGCTTCTTTAGTTGGTTTAATTATTTTTACCTTGTTAGTGGCCAGAAATCTCTAGAAATACCACAGTATTCCAGTGGATTCTTTGCAGTTACACTTCCTCACATGGGATGGGTCTGGAATGTAGCAGAGCAGAGCAGTTTTATCACCAAGGATGGATCCAGATTGTACAACAGAAACAAGACCTGAGTGAATGCAGTAATGCCATTGTCTCCAGTTAGGACTTAGTAAATGTGCACTTTTCCCTTTCATTCTTCACTTTTTTTTTTTTTCCTGTGGATCTGTGAAATAAAAGTACTTATAAAAAGCAAATCTACATTTGTTATAAACTAATAATGAACCTGTGATTTTTGTCTTCGTGGCTGTGGTGGTTTGTATGAAAAAAAGGTTAGACAAAGGGTATTTTATCTACTTGTCATGAAGGAAAGAGAGCAGGAGATGCTGTGAAAGGAATATGGAGCCAAATTCTTACATTACCCTATATTTTATTAATCATAAAATGAATCAAAATCATTAAAGAAATTTCTAAGTCTCTACTCTGGGAGCCTACAAAATAAAATTTCTTTTCAACAGTCTCTGCCCTGCATTTTGTTGCCAGCCTGTAATGATCCAACTAAGCTGTAAACCACAAGAACTGTGGTTAACTCATGATATACTCCTCTAAGGCAGTTTTTCCCAAAATAGAATATATCATTTCAAAGCATATTTTTTTCTGCAAGTCTCTTTGTTCTCCATTGCCACACAGGATAATTGTATATGGATGAAATAGAAGCAATTTCCTCTGATAAGAATATCACAGTATAATGTAGCAGATGTAATAAATATTATTAAAATAGAATGACATATTTTTAAGGCCAGAAGGATCTGATCATTTAGTCTGAACTCCCGTTTAAGAAACATCACAAGGTCCCCAATTTGTCACAGCAGAGCTCTTATTCCTGTATTGCCAACCCAAACTCCACAACTGAACGAAATTTATTTTTTTTTTTTTTAATAAAGAGGTATGGAAGATTACTTTGATATTGGCTGGTTTTCTCATTCTGTAAACAGCACATGGCCATGCAGTGTCCAGTACAGTATGTACAGCAATATGGAAGTGCTTTCTTGGCAACAACAAGAAAGTAAAGCAAGAGATGTCCAAAGGAACATAAGCGGAAGGCTGGTTGCTGATGGGCAAGATAAGTCTCCCCACCGAATTAGCCTACTTTGTCATTCCAACTGTTGAAAACCTGATATTTTCCAAGATGTAATTAATATTCACTTTGAAGATGCTTTTAATGAGCTATGGATGCTAAGTTATTCTCTAACAGCTTTCCAGTTGTAAGTAATGATTCATTCAGAGAGTAACAGATTCAGCTTTGGAATGTCCCATCTTACTGCCCAGTCTTGCCACGCTCCTGCCAGCAAAACTCAATGTCTGCAGTGGTCGACCAAGCCATGTGGCACTAGTACTGTGTAGTCTCTTGATATTAACCTGGCATCTAGCCCCCTTATTTCAATATTCCTCATTTTGTGTTGCTATTAAGGTAGACTATTATTCCACTATTATACAGCACAAAAGGACTGTTCAGTCCAGCCATTAATATGCATTGCTAAATGCTCTACTTCATGCATTTTCCAATGTTAGGGAAAGAAAAGACACTGAGATTTTATTCCATTTGTATCCCATATGTACAAATGTGTTCAGTTTATGGCCCTGGAGATAAACTTTCCAGCTTCCAGAAGTGCATATACAGCCTGGAATGTGAAAATGTGGTTATTTTCTTTCTCTTATATTATCTTTGATAATAAAGATTGTACAGTCACATAGCTGGCATTTTTACTGGTGACTCATAAGGAAGAATAGAATCCAATTTTCTTGTCCTTAACTATCTTGGCTCTGATGCTGTAGTAAACAGAAAACACTTATTGTCAGACAAGTATGTACATATGATTCAAGGATGGGGAGGCCACAGATCACTTCAGGAAAAAGAAAATAAAAAAGCTGTTCTGTGGGAAGAACAACTAGTGAAGCCTGATTTGTTGCAGACTTCTTTTGAACATCCCAGCAAATTTCTTCTTTCCCCTTCTCCTAAATCCTCTCTAAATCTGTTGGGCTGGATATACGTCAATTCTGCTTGAAACTGAATAACACGTTCCTTCGTCTACAGAAAGTGAAGAAAGAAACAGCTCGTCCAGAGAAAGAAAGACAAGCAAAGAGAAAATACCATTATAAACCCTTAATTTCCTTGGAAAAGTAAGCTAAGGTATGTTTGGTATTCTAGCATTCTGTATGTGAGTTGAGGCCCTAACCAATACTCTGTCCTGGTGCATTAGGTTGTGTTAGGACATGAGAAGAGAGAAGATCTTTCTATCTGGTCATGTCCTGCATGTTGACAAGAAGCACATTCAGCTAAAAAATTTATCATGGTCCCCTTCCTTTAAGGCTTTGTCTTGCATTTCCCCCTTAAAATATAATCTCCAGTGCAGTATCAGATATCAGCCTTGAATCAGGAATTAATTCAAAAGTTCCTAAAATGTGTTTCATGTAGAAAGTCAGAATAGGTATCAAGTGATTTCTTCCAGTTTGAAAATGTCTCAGCTGAAGGACAGCACCCAACCATGTGAACAGCTTCCTTATTCCAAGTAGTTATGTTTACAACAATCAACATGTTCTCAAATACTCATTATTAATTATAAAGGTTACCTTTTTCCATTCCCTTTTCTTTTACCATAATCAAAGAAAATGTCAGTCTTTTCCATTTGTGCAGAATCATATTTGCAAAGGTTATAACCACATATGTTGATAAATGTTCAATATCAGAGCTTGGTCAAGTTGTGATAAGGGCCCCATATATACAATCTTTCAGAACTAGTATGTTCAAAACCCTTTTGACCTGCAATTCACCTTAAGAAATTCAATTAAGAGCACTGTATCACTGCAGTCATTGTAAATGGATCTCTGTACAGATTGATGGTCCTCACATTTCTTGAAGGTAGTATAGAAATCCCCACTACAATTTTTCTTCTCAGCTGTTTCTTCTATCTCAAGTCAACCTTCATGAATAGCCTGGCAAATAAAACTTTTTTGAGTAAACACACTCTATTGATAGACAATAGGCAGAAAAATCCTATAATCACATCTAAGTCATGTATGAAGTTTGCGGGGTATTAATAGCTAACTTTTGATCTCCTCCGCAACAGATTCAAACTCTCACGTGTGCACAAAAAGGTTTAATGGTTATCTGTTGTGAATGCTGAAGTCTGTTAATGGACTGGAAAACCTTGATTGTTAGAATGTCTGTGTAACACTGCTCATGGCACTATTTGGGTAGGATTTCATCCTGTGGATTCTGTTATGCGAGGCAACCCTTTAACATAAATGAACCAGCCAAGACCAATATGTCCAACCCATAGTCTAACTCCAGTTGTCTGCTGCTGTATCTCACTTTGCATTGCAATTCTACCTCTACATATCCCCACAAATCTCTGAATATCTCAGCTCTGCTCCAGCCCCTTCAAAATAAGATAAACCCAGGGCTCAGCCTTATTGCCTTATTGCCTTACTGTCCTGATTCCACATGTGGTCTTAAACTTATTTGACACATGTGAACAGGATTGATAAAGCTGGAATCCATGGCCACTTTCTTTTGAGAAATTTTAAGGGTAAAATTATGGATTTTACATCCAAAAGGATATCAACATGAAGCATTACACTTTTTGTATTTTTTTTCCATATGGATTTCAACCTTTTTCTGCACTCTGTATCTACCTTAAGTTCCAGGAGGAAAGGTTGCATTACATTTTTGCTGTGATTAGGTCTAGACTCAATTACAGTGACCCAAGACTTCAGTTCAGCACTGACCCTAAAGTGACCTTTAATTTCCATAGCACATTTGGTGATGATAGTGAAAAGCACTTTGTTGTTTACGTGCCATATTTTATTTTGGCACTTTCATATAAGTTCTGCATATTCTGTGATTTTCTGGATAGCATGCAATTCCTTCAAATCAGAAATATTCAGAAACAAATAATTTCAGGCTCAGCTACTTGAAAATATCTATAAAAATACATCCAAAAATATTAGTAACTAGACAGGAACAGAAATTGTTGTCCTAGAGTGTCATTTCTATTAACACATCTTAAAACATAATTCCTGCCTTGTGATTCCATCCCAGGAATTTCTCTGATTATGAAAATCCCTGTCAAATATTTCAGCCCACTGAACAAACCATTAATTGTATTCTGATAAAAACTTTAATTTAATTTAATTTAATTTAATTTAATTTAATTTGGGTAATCTGTAGGAAGAGTAGCCTCATTACTTCCCACAATTCTTGATTTTAAATTCCATAATATTATTTTGGCTGTTTTAGTACTGGTAAGGAAACAACACCTACAATCTCTCTATGCCCATACTGTCCACTTCATGCTCCACTTCAGGCTTGGATAAGGAAAGGGGGCTGGGAAAAAGATTTGCCTAGAAACAAGCTATTAACGTGAGATATGCTTCACAAATATACCCTAATTTAAGCGGTAGAAGGTCACGTGCATGCTAGATAATTAATTTGGGGATTTAACAGACCAAAGGTCAGAATCACAACAAAATTAACTGGTTTCTTTATATCAGCACTTATGAGGCAGAAGGTGGAGGATATGTGTTGTGAGCACTCTCCAGTTAAACTGTTGTGCTAGCACAAAACATTACTGCATTAGGCTGTAGCCTGTAATCAATCACAGCTGGAAGCTCATATCAACATTACTGTTCTTATTGCCAGTTCCTTGTTAATCCTTTGAAAGGCTAGGTAAAAACAGGACTAGTGTCTTATATTACATAGGTTGATTTATGGAACCCAGCTATTCAAACATTTTATTCTGCACAATTTACAGGCCAAATAATTCTATTTCTGAAATGTTTAATTGGTTAATTTAGACCATGCAAAATAAATGACAAAAGGCTCCAGTAGAAATTCCATCCCACAGTCTGATTTTGGAGTATTTTGTTCCCATTTGTAATGTCAGGCCTCCCTGTGTTCACTGTAGAAATGCTTTGTTGGGCTGAGAAGTGAGATTTTATATTAATATTGAATTCTTAGAAATGCTGTCATTGAGCCAGGTATTTCAAAATGTACATTTTCCCAGAAACCCCAATCTATCAGATAGCATGCTTATCCATGCTGTTCTCTTTTTTTTTTTAGAGCTGACACAGGATGGACAGGTGGCTCAAAGTGTGAAGTTTTGGCTGCCTTGAGAATGGGAGTAACACCTTTATGTACCTCCTGTTTTCCAAACCAGTTAGTCCCATCATAATGAAGCCAAAAATCTTGTGAGAGACTGTCCCCTGGATGAAAACAGAGGAATTCAAATAGAGAAAAAACCCACAATATAATTCTAGCCAGAAAACAACTAGCTAGAGCTTTGTACTATTTTTCTCTTTTTTATTATTATTTTTTCTTTTTCTTCTTTTCTTTTTTCTTCTTTTGGCTTAAAATCTTCTCGTTCTACTCCCTCCTGACTTATAATCTTCAAAGTAGTTTGGATCCTTGGGGTCTCATTGACTCATTATGAATCCTGGAAGTTAGTAGCCTGTCTGATGAAAAAGTCCTTTCCTTCTACAAATTACTGACAAACTCCATCCCCTGTTCACAGAAGTAGCTAGGACCATAGGGATCCCACATATTGGCTTGTCCCTTATCAAATTCCCAAAACATGCTTTTACTAACCCTGAACATACGGCTGTGTTTTTGCTCATGTCAAATGCATCTGCCAAGGCTCAGAGGAGTTTGTATCCCATAATTCTGTCCATTTTACTCCCACACATTGGTCCTGAACTTCCATGTCATATATAGATAGGTATGAACCAGTTTTCTGGGTTAAATAGCAAGCTATTCATACTCTGGATACCTCCTAAATACACTAAAACCTGCTCAAAGATGTTGCTGATATTACTAAGTCAGTTATTCAGAAAAGCCTGTTGCCTTAAAGGAGGGTGAAACCAGAAAAATCTACAAAAGTCACTGAACACTGAAAACATTTTTAGTCTTAAGGTGTTTGCTTTGGAAAATGCTACAACAAATGGGGCGGCAGTTTCTGGATGCAATTTTACAGTTGGGGAGGTTCTGATCAGAGCCATGCTGTCTTCATGCACAACTGAGAACAGCCCTTTATTTCATGCCTACTACTTCTTTCCAATCTACAATGAGGTGCTTTGTTTGTGTTTTTCTTTTTTATTTTGAAGATTTTTTTTTCCTAGCATAGATTAAAGATTAAATCAGATCAAAGTTTAGGTAAAGTCTGAATTCCACAAAACAGTTTTTAGTGCTTTAACCCATAGAGGAAACTGTTCCTTGAAAGTCACAATAGAGAGCCAAAGCCTTGTGGAAATTTCTTGGGGAATTTTTTGATTCAAGTCTCTAGTTGATTTCCTAGTGGAAAGAAATTTAATTATATCAGAGTTAAATGTGTTACTCGAGCTAGTTCATCAAGGGTTTTTGGGTTTGGGGTTTTTTTTGGGTTTTTTTGTGTTTTTTGTTTTTGTTGGGTTTTTTTGTTCTTGTTTTGGGATTTTTGTGATTTCTTTTGCTTTGTTTTGGGTCTTTTTTGTTTTGTTTTGTTTTGCTTTGTTTTTATTCTTTTAATTATCATGTTAGAATCTAATAGTGTTTTCATAAACTGTTTTCATGACATAGACAAAAAGAATTTTAAAAATTACTTTAAACTCAGTGCCACCTTAATTTTCAACTCACAAACTTTTGTACATGTCCTAGGCAGTTGAATCCTTATTACATCTTTGACCCTCATCTTGCAACAAGTTTATTCCCTTAAACTCATAACAGTTGGTACAGGGAGCTGGAGAATTTTCTTTCATTTAGAGCAAATGGTTATGGGGATTGTTTCAACTGACTTTAAGTCATCCTTTTGTATAGAGTATTTTTTCCTTTTCTGCATTCTCATTGTTTGTCTTAAGAAAATCTTTGGTTTAGTTATTAATCTCTCATTGGTTTTCAATATTATCAAATTACACCCCAGTATTCTGAGCCTTCTTTTTGTGAGCTGAGCAAAAATTTCTTACTGGAATTTCACACAAAAGTAAAACTGTAAGGATCCAAATAAGATAAAGAGCTCTAAGTGCAGAAGATAATAAAGGAAAAAATGAATAAAGAAAGCAAAATACTAAGAGACTATTTGCTTTAGCGGAAGCCCATAATATGCATCAGGGGATGCCAAATTTGCAGTGACCATGACTGCCATATATTTGGTATATACAAGGGTTTGAATATTTATGTCAGAATTTCTTGGCTAGAGATAGATGCACACACACAAAACATCATATCTGACATGTTTGGCTTCATCTAACACACTGGGCATTGCTTTGTGAGAAGCCTGTATTTGTTCTGTGCATCCAAATGTGTTCCATATGCATCAGTCACATCAGCTACACAGTGATGTGCATGATTCCAACACACCCAGAATTGGAAATTTTGTTAAACAGGCACTGTGTAAATACCTGAGTAACCAATAGAACATAGGCAGCTTCTTGTCCTGATGTCTTCCTGCCTCTGAAAAAGTCCAGCAGAGCTGCCCTGAACACATATGAACACATATGCCCATGGATTTATAGCTTCTGCCCTGACTAGGCTGTTGTGTTATGTAGGAGTTTCCTTGAAAAATACTAGAATTTGTCACTTCTGCCCAGATACAATTTATGGGTGGGAAAAGACTTGTTTAGAGAAATGTCACAGGCCTAGTAGCACTATATTGTCATGAGAAAAAAACCCCATAGAATTACCTAAAATCTGCTCCTAATTGATCAAGACTGGTTTAAATCATTGGTTCTCTGTATAACTAATATAGCAAAAGAACTCTGCCAGACTTCTAGATTGAATATGAATTCTATGCTTAGATGTTTATTAATTTATGGTTTATTTGTTTACTTTTTGATATTCTACTTATTAAGCTCTTATATTGTTTAAGAAAACTTTAAATGACTAGCAAATAATTTTATTTTAGGGCAAGGTACTGTGTGATGTTTCCTAGATACATCCTGCAGCAAGTAATATTTATGGGGGTCCCTTGGGTGAGCAGTCACATTTGTGAAGAGAGAGATGTAGTGCTTGCTTTAAAGCAATACAGAAGCCAAAAGTCTGAAATGGCCAGAATGTTCTATGACAGAAGAATTAAAAGTATTGCTTTAGGTGTCTTCATGTGTAATAGATTTTTATTCTCTGAGTCTGAATTAATAAAAACAATATAAAGAAAATCATGTATTTATACAACTGTTTTCTGGATTGTTTTCTTTGCAAGTGAGTAGATAGTCTTAGAGGTCTTGGTGATCTTAGAGGTCTTTTACAACCTTAACAATTTTATATATATATATATATGTATATATAGTGTGTGTATACATATATATATATATATATATATGTTACAGAATCGTATAAATTCTATAACAATGCTGATACCTTCAAGGACCTTTGTTTAGCACTCCAGGAGCCTCACAGTATAAAGGAAGATGACTATATAATGATTTTATGCAATAAAATCACTAAGCATAAGGAACCAGGCACTTCCCACTGTTCTCACTGCACACTGACCTTATCCAGTGCCCGATCTTTATTAAACTGAGGTTCTGGAAAATTTCTTAGATAAATAGAGTTGTGAAGGCAAACTCTCTTGTAGACTATTAGGAAGTCCAAGTGGACTATTATGCTCATTCAATGTGAGAAATAGGCTCAGGGCCTCAAGGACATTGACACAATCTAGCATGATAAGACAGGGTTTCAGACAAAGTTTAAAACCTCCAAGAGTCATTTGCAAAATTCACATCTTCACAAGATAGGTGCTTCTTGATTTTTGTAAAGATAACACTGGTACTGAGCATTTTTGTCTCAGGTTATCTAATGCAAGTAAATGCAATTTTCTGTTTGTTAGATGTGTTCTGAATTATTGTTTCTGTACAGATTTAAAAGTAGATGAATAGTGATTTGGGAAGACTTATTTAGTAAATACAAGCTTCTTGGGCTCCATAGGTCTTTTTTTTTTAATTGTAATTGGTGTTTCAGAAAATTTTTCTCCTCAACTCAGTTTTCAGACTGATGCAAACACACAAAACTAAACTTTCACCTTTCAAAACACCATCATTTTTATTTTGTGAGTTTGCCTAATAGTAAAATTTGACACTTTCTTTGATGGAAAATATTCATATAAGAAAAAATCTTCTACAAATCATTCTCAAAAGATAAACACTTTCAAGATGGGAGACACTCTCGTATGTCGAAGTTTATTCGATTTATGAGATTGTTCTGAGGACTAGATGCGTTGCTTATGCAATATCCCAGAATTCTCGGAAAGACTCTCTTTAAAAACTTAAAATCTTTACACAAGTTTTCTCATACAAGAAATTCTAAGTACTTAATATAAAAAACATGAAAGTGTTCTTTGAATCATGAGCTCATGGGAAGAGTGGATTTAGGCTGCTTGCAATGCATCAGCTAAAATTTCTTTATAGAATTTTAGAGAGCTCAGAAAGAAAGTGATTTACTTTAAGTTGCATTTTTTTCAAGGCCATTTATATACTACATTGTCAGTCATCTGCAGCATCATGTGGCAGCTTCACAGCAAACAATTTTTCCTAAAGCCAGAGTCATTATTAGAGGTGGACAAAAAATGGAACAACTCTATCTCATAAATAATGCAAAAAATCTAAGGGTATTTTTTTTTTCTGCAAGAGGCAGAACTGAGACTTTTCAACATATTTAATGAATCAGCCTGAGGATAGTCAATAGGTAAGAATAAGTGTTTGAATTTTCATTTAACATAAGCATTCTTTACATAGGTTCCTAGGTTAATAGCCCCATCAGTACGAATTCTCTATCTTGATCAACAGTGAACTTCCATAAAAACTGGGAAAATTCCACTAAAAGTTCCCATTTGAGCTGAAATGATATTTTAGAGGTGGGGGAATGAAAAGGAGAAAAATTATTGTTTGACACTTTTTTTTGTTCTCTGATCCTTGCTTCTTTGGTGACAAAAACTATCAAGTAGTGTATTGCAGCAGTTCGGTGCAAAAAATGGTTCCACTACAAATTATTTTAAAGGGAGGAAGTAATGACAGAAAATTTCATGCTGTCAACAGGCTTACACTGTTGCATTATCATGAACAGAGGAAAGAAATAAAAAAAAAATAAACTTTTAAAGTTATTATTTTACTTTCTTACAGAATTTTAATTCTTATCAAATTAATTTTTGCTCTAGAATTTGGTTGTATAATCCAGAAAATTTTTTGGTTTCTGTGTAATTGAACAAACATGTCCTGTTCTCTTACAGATCAGAGACTCAATTCAGTGGACTCCAACAGGGATACATCTGATTAAAGCTTTCTCTGGTATTGGTCACTGAAACATGAAGGAACTTAACATGCTCGAGACAACTGTCCCTCTGTGCGATTTGATTGCAATTAGTAGCACAGTCAGAAGTTATTAGGGAGGGACTGGCTAACAGGCAGATTCCAGTTTATGCTGCATCTTCTCCCACGCAAAATAACACCCTTATTTTGGAAACTGGAGTGATATTCCTTAGCTGCACTTTGTCAGAGAAATTTCTGGGTTTTGACTTTAATTTTGCTAAATTCCTTGATAGTTTTACCTCTAGTCAGCTTTTAAATATTGTTATATTTTCAAAGCAAATTTCAGATATTTCAATTCTTATACAATTCTTATGCAATATACAGGTCTTTTACAATATAGACAGGTTATATGTCATTATTTAAAAGAGAGAAGTTGAAAGGACATTTTGGACTGGCTGCATAAAGGCAGGAGACTATATTATGCTAAGACATTATTATAAATACATGCTAGCATCAGTCTGTCTTGTGTTCCTCAGCATTCTTTGGACATAGACCACTGAAACTTAGGCAGAAATAAACAAGCACTGGAAATGTGCAAATATAGTCCCAAGTGGTCACAGGCCATGTTATAAATATTTGATCAGTCAAAATTTCCGACAAAATGATTTATTGGAAATTTGATTGATACAAAGAAATTAGACACAATTAAAAGGGAAACACTTCTGAGCCCAGGGTCAGAACTGGGTGGACAGGGATCCAGCCTCTAGCACTCATCTCCCACAGTTCACAAAGTGTGTCT
This sequence comes from Cettia cetti, assembly GCA_013401135.1. Taxonomy (NCBI): domain Eukaryota; kingdom Metazoa; phylum Chordata; class Aves; order Passeriformes; family Sylviidae; genus Cettia; species Cettia cetti. The sequence continues at coordinate 234,432 of VZUI01056213.1, read as the reverse complement.
TTGTAGGTTTGTTTTGTAGGGCTGAACAGGGAGTTGCTTCATCCTCCTTTGTCTTTTTCTCTTTTCTTGAACATTTATGGAGTCTCCTTTCATTGCTGCTAGTCCACTGAACAGCTTTCTGGGAATAGATGATTGCTTGATTAATTTTAGTGGAACCTGGCATTGGAATGCACACACCTGGCAGTGCTGATAAGATCCATATCGGGTGTGGATGGTCCTCTGATGGGTGCTGATCACTGGGTCCTTAGTTGAGCCATCTCCTTTGAGAGCACATCTGCTCTCTGGGTGCTGTCCATTGTTCTACAGTGATTGCATTGATACACCCTTCCTGGCTCTTGCTGATATCCTTGGAATAGTTCTCTGCCAGGGCATGTTCAGATCCCAGTTCTCTGACCAGGATTACTTTTTTATACTGTTTGTGCTTCAATCTTATAACACAAATTATGCTACAATATTTATAACAGGCCACAACATAGCATCAAACTAATTTTTCTTCAAGGCATAAATTCTATACAGGTTGCAGGCCTCCTCTTCTTCCTGTTTAATATTCAAACCAAAGCAGTACCAGTGAGAAAGGGCAAAGTCCACACCAGGTTATTGGAGGAATTTCTGCTTTTTGTCTGTTTTCCATGAGAACATAAAACATTATGCTCACTGGTTTTGTAATTATGTTGTGTTTGACATTATAAAGAAGCTGAGCCACCCTTTTAAATGGTGTAAGAACCATTCACTTGCTACTTAACCTGGAACAAATTAATCTCTAACCATGTTGAATGGCCATGGATGTGTAACATGGTAACAAACAGAAGTTCTCTGGAGACATGGTTTGCTAACCTCGTTTGGAGTTGCCTGATTCCACACTGGAATTTCAAGATTGAAATATTAATCTCTTTCATGGTATGTTCTGAGTAGTAAATACCCATTTAAAACAAATTTTCAATAAACACAGCGCCAATGTAAAATTCTGATGCAGCTTGTGCATACTTTGTTGATTTTTACCTGTGTCGCTATAAAAATGTGATACTATCCTTAACTGTTCAATCCAATCTGACGGTTGTGGAGATCTTCCCTTGTCAGAACATGGGAATTTAACCTTGTGGAAGCACAAAGGAAGAAAGCAAGCCACTGCAGCTTGCAGGAAAGCAGACTTGTCATTACTGTAGGAAACCAATGATTAGACTACAATAGCAGCAGCAGCTTACTGATTTCCTTAGTTTTTGTTGCAAGCATAACTCAGCACCTGGTCGATGAATTTTCCACCTAATCATCACCACAGATAGGATGTTCAATTTGGCAGGTCAAAGTTGCATCTACAAGGAGTTATAGGATTACATCCTAAGAATGTGCAACGAGTACTTATTTATTGTTTAGGAAATTCAGTGGTTGAGTTTCAAAGCACAAATCTTAGGGTTGAGTACTAATTTATTACTTTGTAAATTAATTAGAGAATTGTTTTACACTAAAAAAGACAATTTGCAATCACTTGTCAGACATGGGGTGCGTGTGTGTGTGTGTGTGTGTGTGTGTGTGTGTGCGCTTTTGAGGAGCGCAATTTAATTTCCTCCTTGTAAAACAACACTTGTGCTTGATAGAGTTTTGTATTTCTTACATAAACATTTGAATGGTGCAAGAGACAGGCTGACTGAAAGACTCATCAGCCTTCCAAAACCCTTTTTCTAAGTCATCCTTTTAAAGTTAAAATTATTTACCTTCCCTTTTGATTTCAGTAACAGTGTTACTGTGTACCTGTATCATTACCATTTAGTGATATAATCCTGGTAAACATCCTTCTAATTGGGTCTTTTGCTACCAATTAGACAAAAGGGGGCCTTTTGTAGAAGGGTTTCTTACACCAAGATCTGACAAAAATAGGCTGTTCATATGCATAATTGCTGCCACCAGTTGTGGTAACTAGTCTCATCTAGAATCACATGCAGACAGTCAAGTATTTGATTCTGGAAATTACATCTGCTGAGAAAAAAAAAAAAAAAAAAAAAAAAAAAAAAAAAAAGAGGGTTTGATGAGGGTTTTTTGTTTGCTTGGGTTTTTATGTTTTTTGGGGTTTTGCTGATCTGAGCCTTTGGTGAAGGGAGTGACTATAGAAAATAAAATATGTCCTACATTTTACTTTCCAACTTATGATAAACAAGCAGCATGACATCTCAGAGACAGTAGCTGGTATGATATTGAGAATGCTTTGGTTTTGATCTTATATAGATCCAAAATGCCAAGGCTCAACACTGATTTCTGAAAACATACGACTGTTTCAATCTTTTTAATATAAACATTTTATAGTGCTCATTATCACAAGCACATCACATTTACATCACCTTTGTAAAGCAAAAATATATTACTCTCCGATTTTATCAATTTGGACTTCTCCAAGATAATATAGATGAAGTACTAGAGAAATACCAAGAGCATGTTTCTTGACTGCATCCAGTTTTTACCACACACTTCAGAAAATTGCACAGAATCTAGCTTTGGGTCCTGAATCCAGAGATGAGTGTTATACCAGCCAAGCTCCAAAGTGGTGCTGAAGAACTCAAAGTTGTTCCTGAGCTTGCAGGTTGATTCTAAATTTCCTGGAACTCATCAAACACCAAAAACTCTGGTAAAGGCTTCCTCCCATCTGCAGCATGTTTCATCTAGAGATTATTATAAGAGAGTTTTGGGTTTAGCAATATCGACTTTATATCTGCAGAGAGCTTTAACCAACAGGAGCAGTCATCCCTCTGCTCCCTATGGGTGGGCTGCTGTCCACGGCTCACAGCTTTCCAACATAAAACCAGGCAAGGATGTGACTATGACACTGCAAAATAATGCAGCCATGTGGAATAAGAAGGTACAAAACCAGCTCTGGGATATTTATATGGAGAAAAGTTGTTTAACGCCATTTTTTTGCCCTAGGGACTGTCTGAACTATATTAGATACACTATGTGTAAGGTTTGGATTTAATTACAAATCATTTGAAGTCCACCTTCCAGCTTTACCACTGAAAGCTGGGAACAAATGTTCAGCAATATTTAGACAAAAGTTAAATTAAGCTAAGTTCTTCAGTTAAAGAAGCCTTTATCCTTGAATCTTATTGTAATTGAAACATTAAACTTTTACTAATACTGTAATGTAGAAATGATTGCTGGAAAATAGTCTTTACCATTCCCATTTAACCTTTACTATATTAGATTGCAGTGCTGTTCTCTATGGTATCTTTTCAGGCACTTTGCCTTCTTTAAGAAGCTTATTCATTGGGTGGAATCACTTTCAGATTATGTTATTCCTGCACTAGCATCTTAGTAATTTTGGAGAGGATCTTTCTAAACCACCTGAATACTAAACTTAGTCCCTCAGAGGAGATTATTACGTAGCCCACTAGAATTTACTCTTTAGAATTGCATATGGACATTCAAAGTACACATCCCTTTGTTTTTAATCTAATTAATGCTGCTTACAAAGCCTGAAAAGATCTTGTTCCTCCTTGTTTACCTGTATTTCACTTTGCTGAATATATTGTTGGCATATCTTTGTCACTGTTTTCTATTATCTACAGAATTTATTTAATTTTTTTCTTTCTCACTTTTCCCTTATTTTTAATATAATTGAATTTTCCTCACTTTATTCTCACATTTTCCCATCCCTAAATTAACATGTTAGCATGTACCATTAATAAAATGTTGTATTTTAGCTTCATTTTCATAAGACTATGAAAACAAAAAATTGTGGGGCTTTCGGTTTTGAAGAGGCCTTTAGATGTTGGAGGGAATTTTTTTGGTTTGTGCATGTTTTTCTACACTGCCTTAAACATTTTAACATTGCCATTCTTATGGGAATTTTGCCATGGCTTGTCATGCATAGACTTCTATTAGAATTACTGCTTTCTTCTTTCTTGTCTCCTAGGATTTCTGTGAATTGCATTGTGCTTGGTCATTTTCTGGGAAGTATTTATTTTTCTTGTACATTTGGGTTTGCTTTTTTTTTTGAATTTAAACAATTCTTTTGTAGATTTTTTGTCTTTTAACATCTTAATTCTTATAGTAAATTCATTTGTTTTCCTCTGTGCCTGAGCATACACATCTACTCACCTACATGTCCCCTTTAATTTTTAAAGTCATTGTTCAGATTGAACAAATGTTGGCAGAAGGTTGAAAGTTCAAAAATAATAAGCTTAATGAAAAATATGTAAATTCTTTTATTGATCTTAACTGAGACAAATAGGCTGCTATCTGAAGCCAGAAAAAAACATAGAAGAGGGACATTTAGGAGGAGTTCAAGGGAAGATCTTTTCTATGCTGCTCACCTCCCTGGACAACAGAAAATCCCTATGGATGGGATAATCCCTCTGGAGCTGTGGGAGACCAGCTCTGATTGTTCTCTGATGGTAAAACTTTCTGCTTTGCAATAAACTCACTTGATTTTTTTTTTCAGTTCAATTTTTTATCTGCCTGTATATTGGCTGTCTGTGGGCTCGATTACTTGCCCTAAATTGTCTGACTGATACCTTGTGGGCATAACATAAAGATATGGTAAGGTGTAGGCATCCTTATTTAAAGTGAGACTGTAAATACTCGGGAAAGAAGATATATAGAAGTCTATGTGAAGAGTAAATGCAACAAAAAATTACCCTCACTAATTTTAAAATGCCCAAGTCTCAGGGCATGGAGGGCACATGGGATTTACACTGCTTGAAGAGTTGGTTCCACACATTGCCTAGCCTGAAAAAGCAGCATTTTCATCTATGATTTTTCTTTGACAAGGCAGTGATAGAAGAAATTTTACTGAATTCAAAAACACTTTGAAAGAATGACTTTAAAGTAGGTATAGGAAATAGGGCAAATTGTATATGCCTTTCACCAGCATGAAGCACAGGAACAGTATTTCCTAAACTCTGCTGGAATAAGGCATTGCTTTATTATCCTTACAGGCACATCAAATCCTTCTGCTTCTAATCTTCTAGAAATGCTTTAAAAATCTTTCACACTGATGTTTTCATTGGCATTCATCTTCAAAAGTTCAATTCCAGCGCTGAAATAATTCCTGACAGTTTTCTTTGGTTTATGGTTGGGTTTTTTTTTTTTTTCCCTATTAGTAATATGCCAAGATCTCTGGTCCTTTCATTCTGTTTGCACCAGTTCCAGATTGCTAGGTACCTGGCTTGTTGCAGAGGTACCCCATCACAGCTGCAGTCTAAGTAGGGCATGATTGCAGCCTTTGGATGCTGAAACACCTACCAAAATATATATGAACTTATCTTCCACATAATTATTTTGATGCTTCTTAGTTTTGTTGTTTTTAATGTAAAACAAAGAAAGAAGCTGGATCTTCAGTGTATCTTTCTAAAAAGATAATTACTTTTTATACAGATGTAGGTATGTATTTAAGTGTATATCCACTTTCCAGAAAAAAAAATGCACAAAAAGCTTTCTATTTATAAGCCAGATCTACTAACTCTGTGCTTTCTAGGATAGAGGAGCTCTCCCAAATCCTAAGTTACAGTGCAAGCACCTGACTTCCATGAAAGACAATTTGGTAAATGGCCTCTTATTTTACAATACAGACTGTAAGGATGTAAAAAAAAAAAAAAAAAGGAAAAAGAAATGCAAAATGAGACATTTTCTTTCCAAGCTTTACTCTTCTTTGGGTCTAGGCAGATCAGTGCTGGCATCCTGCCTAGCTTCCAAGACTGAGTTGTTAGCTATGCACCAAACCTCATTATCATACACACCCTTGGTGTATCTGCTTACTGACTAAAGAAGTCAGCCCCCTCTACTTAGCAATTAACAATTACCTGGAATCCTGTGTCTGGGAGTCAAGATCCTCCTCGGCCTGTGCAGATTTCTGTATGCAGTTCCCATTTTCCCCAGCCACCACCTTGGCTTTTTACCTGCCTGAGGGTCCCATGTTTGCCTTCCCCTCAAACCATTACTGCAGAGGAGTTTGGTGCATGTGACACAGGGGGCAGGGCAGGAAGGAAACTCAAGGTAGCCACGGGCTCTTGAACCTAGGGCAGGGAAGTGCCCTGCTTCCAGAAGCCTAAGAGGAAGGTGAAGCAGCCAGTTTACAGATTAAGGTATCAGATGTGCAGAAGAGCTTGGATCACATAACCCTGGGGAGTGATTTGCTTCATTTTAGGGTAGGCATTTTACCAGCTGTGCCAGGGGTCCCGCTGACTGTGCTGACTACAATTCCAACAGCTTTAGGTAAAGTTTTCTTATCTAGATCGCTTATGGACACCTACGTGAGGACAGATAAACACAGATCTTAACCTGAGATCTGAAGCATGCAATTTCTACTTTGAAAATTATAGTAGAGAAAATATTTCAAGGACCAAGATCTGGGACTCAAATTTGTTCCTTCCCATGGGAATATGGCCCTCTTTTATTTGTTCCATGTCCATCCCCTTGTCAACAGAGGGGATGCTGCACTTATTCCATTTCCCAAATGTCTCATATTAAGGTGATTAGGTCACCTTCCTAAGATCTAAGTGCTATGAGTTAAACCCCCTCCCCTGTTCAAGAAAAGTTACAACTTAAATTTCCTTTTTCCAGTGTTCTCTAGCTACTCAGCTATTGCAGGAAAAAAGTGGGTCACTGCTCCACCTTTGAAAAAAGACTCTTCTGGGTAGGCTGAAGGTTGAAGATTACTATATTTTTAATGCAGCTTATAATTGTGACTGAATGACCTAGATTTCCAGAGATATTTGGATAGTAGTTGTTACCACAAATTTATGTAACTGTTGTTGATACTTTTCCATTTCAGCTGACACTGCTGAACTAAAATACAAGGCATATCAGAATTTTTGGGAGTAATTTTGATTCTGAAATATTTTCTGTTTACATTAGATCATGAGTAAGTTTAATTTTATTATCATCTCCAAGACACAGAACATTTAATCTCAGGGGGACGCTTATTCTTTAATTCAAGGCTACATTCTCTGTGCTTGATAGCTGCATTTAATGTTCAGAGACCTTCCTAAATCTCTGCTGTAAGTCACCATTTACCCAGAACTCTGCAACTAGAATGATAACCCCCATGCCACTGAATTTTCAGTAACACGCTGGAGACCTATGAGGTTTTTCCCTCTTATATGAGAACAAGGACTTTTCTAACCTGAAAAGCTTTCACCTAACCATATTCATTATCAAATTGCTTATTTATGTGGACATAGAGCCAAAACTGGAATTTAAGTTGATGTGTATGGTGTGGTTTGTGTTTAGCAATCAAAGAGATGAGATGTAAAATCGTAGAAGCACAGTATTCTTGGTGCTGAAGGGCAGAGTCTGCTTCTTAAAAGTATGTTAGAAGTGGTACACAGACACTTCAATTCACTTCTGAGATGGCTGAATAGATATCAAATAGAAATATGGATTTTTTGGGTTTATTTTTTGTGCAGACTAGGATGAAGCTAATTTTCTGTAGTCACTAGAACAGTCTGGATTGTAGCACCAAGTCTCTGTGGAGCAGAGACAACTCTGCACTGCCATGAAGAAGAAATAGAGGATAGTCAAATTTGAAACGTCATTACTGGCCAATAGAGACAATACCCTTTTATTTTACAAACTGTCTGATTTCCCATTAAAAAATTTTATATTTAATACATTAAACTATGCTGACCTTTGTGATGAATGTGTGGAGCATTCTCCAAGAAGATCAGAAAGAAAAGAAAAAGAAATGTCAATATAAAGTAACAAATATGGATGAAATTAGTTTAATTACAGTGGAATTCCTGGTGGATTATATTGGATTATATTTTACTCACCATAATACTAAAAGAGTTCACCATGATTAATGTTATTAATGTGTGTGCCAAGCAAAATAATGATTTTTCTCCTTTCATAGGAAAAAAGTTTCCACTTACAGTGTAGTAAGATGAAATATTTTACTTTTGCTGTGTAGGTACATTAATATCTGTAATTAAATGAATCAGATGCAAGGGCATACCTAGAATTTTCTAAAGATGTCGTCTCCCTATTGGACATCATCTCTGACCCTCTCCTTTCTTCTGCCTCACCTTCTTATTTGTCATGGGTCCTCTTTGTCTTTTTCCAAGACACAAAGCTTTTAAACTCCCTCTCTTGGCTCTTTGCTCAGTTTGGGTTTTTTTGTCCTACTCTCTTCTTTAAAGGTATAGAAATTTGTGTCTTTTTTTTTTTTTAAATCCCTCCTAATTTCTGTCATATTGCAAAAGTTCAATAGTTTTCTTTTCAATATTTACTACCTAAAATGTCCTTTTTTACACTCACCTTGCCTTTCCCCCCTAAGAATCTCCTTGTAGTTAAGAAATTTAGCAAATTTTTTGAGCATGTTCTGAACTTTTATTTTTCCAGACCTGTCAGTTCATAGAACACCATCACCAGTTCTATCTTTCTTGGTTTTTTTTTTTTTTTTTGATCTCTCCTGTTTCTTCTTTTTTCTGTACTCTTGGGTGTTGTTGTTTGTTTGATATTTTTAATTATTTATTATCTTCTATTCCTCTCTCTTGCCCTTTTTTCATGTCCCTAAGGAAAAAAGTTCTATCAGCATTACTATTCTGTTGTTTCACAGCTCTGCACTTTTATTGTAAATTTTTAGATGAATTAAAATATTACTCTGAGTTTTCATTCTCTGCTCTACTTTTTCTCTCCTATCTTCCAAGTTTACACCCAAATAATATGCTTAAAATATGAAATAGAGCCTTTGCAGCCCATATATGAAAGTATTATTTACGTTTTAAACATGATGATGTCTTTTATTCTGATTCAGCACAAGTTGCTATATTCAGAATAATGCAGCTCTTGGTTCATCACTTTATTTCTATTGTTTCTCTTCGCATCTTTAGATTTGCTGTTCCATAAAACAGCTCAAGAAAGCAAGTTCCTTGTTTGTTAATTCATCCTACCACTTCCAAATGTTAAGACCCTGGCCTTGCCTTCAGTTCCTAAATCTCACATTTTATTTCAGGCTCAATTTTTACACTGTTACTATTATAAATATTCCCTCAAAACTTATACATCTGCCTTCAAATCCACCTTTAAAACTTTTGTATATGAAGATGTGTAACAACAGAATGATCAAAGTTGACACAAGAGCACTCTGTCTACTGACAATAGGGTATTCTAATTTCCCTACACAGTTTTATGCGTGTCTATATAAGTATGTGCGTTAACTGCTAGCTCAAAGTTTGTGCTTAAGCCTTCTTAAGCTCTTTGTATTTGAAAGCCTCTTGTTGTATTTGTCAATCTTCTGGAAGAAAAATCATGGATCATAACTGAGATCATAACTGATATAAAAATACAAGTATAATTAGCATTTCTGAGGGCTTTTAAAATTATATATTTCATATTTCTGCAGTGCAATGAAAAGATAGAAGGCTCAGTATCTTTGAGTGTGTTCACCTCACCCAACTTCTGCTACATCTGTGGTAGATTTCTTTTACAGTCAATAGGGAAAATAAGTGCTTCTAGAACGTGATTCACTTCCTCTTAATGTGGATGTCAAAACTTGGTACATAGCAAGAATGAAATCCTACTCTGCTAATGTTAAATTGGAGTCCTGCCATCAGCCTCTGTAGGGCCAGATTTTATTCCCAAACATACTAAGACCTTTTTCAGAGATATGTTCAAATCAGCTTTCCAAACTCAACAAAGTACACCAAAATCTTAAGCCAAACCCAGCAAAAGATCAAAAATCAATATGCCTTTTCCAATATTATAGCTTCTAAAGTAGAGAACTTATAAATTTCCCCTTAGAACATGACATGAATTAAGAGTGACATGCTGAATAAATAACTAACTAAGTCACAATTACATTTTTTAATCAGAGACAGTATTTTGGATCACCTCTATGGAAAGAATGGATACCAGTGAGCAACCAAGCCAGCTCAAAATAAAAATTAATGTGCATTATCAGTCCTAATAAATTAATTAATTAGAATATATATTAGAAACAGAATGACTAAAACAAACCAACATTTTCTTAATTTTTTTCTAAAAACTAATTTCCCAAATGTCTAATAACTCAGTCTAAGTCATCTATTTATCTATTTTTAACAATTAGTATTTGTGAAGAAAAATTTCTTATGAGAAAACCTAAAGGCTGTAAAAGTCCTCAAGATGCAGAATGTTTTTATCCCATGCCAGTTTCTTCCTCAGAAAATGATTATGGAGAAATAGCAAAACATTTTGTGGAACTGTATTATTAAAATTGCAGTAATAATTACAATTATTATCTTGTCACGATACCTCTGGACTGCTTTCTGTGAAAATCCACTTCAAATATAAAAGACTCTTCCAAATAAGCTGTTATAATCCCTAAATGAATGTGCTGGTGCATCCACTCCCCTCCCCAGGCCACACTATGATCTGAGAAATGCTTTCTCATCCTTGGCCTTGGTGGGCCGCAGCTGGGCTCAGCTCCTCTTGGGCTTGTCAGCAGCACTCTCTGCTCCCAGGAACTTGTGCTGTCTAACCAGCTCCTGTGTTTTCACAAACATCCTGGGAAACTTGTTTTTCATGCCTGAATAGCAATACAAGTAGAATATTATCTTCATTATCAAACTTTCAAAGAAGGTTACCAGCCTGAATTGTGGCCAGGATGGAAAATTACTGTGACTAAAGCCAAGTCTGTTGTGTCCCTTAGCCTGTCCCAAGTGAGACCCTTGGAGCTCTCCTGGACCGCTGTGGGCTGTGGCCAACATCTCCCTCTGGCCTCAGCCAGAGAACCCTCAAGTTTGCTCAGAGGATCCCTGAACGACAACAAATCCCCCACTCCTCGAGGCTCAGCACTTTGCTCCTTGAGAATATGCAAAGGCATCCAAATTTCACTGAATTCATTCGAGGGGAATTTTTCACATGTACAGACTCTATGTTTGTGTGCATGTGAGTATGAATATGTTATAGCAAATGTCCTTAGGAATATTGTTCTCATGGACTCTTAAGTAGTTTAACTTTGTAGCAAGTCAGACCTGTAAGTATGTTACCGTTGTGATACAGTAAATTCTGCATTAATCCTTTGCTATTTCATTTAACTTAAGCTATCAATTAAGAACTGTTAAGTGCAGTTGGGCCTTTAGGCATAAACTCTTGGTCAATTTAGGCTCAGCTTAGCATAGGGGTGTACTCAGAACCTTGTGACTCAAGAGGAGGATCTTCCATATTCCTTTTTATCTTTACCTTTTCCTATCCATTTCTGTACCCCTCAATGCTTTCCCAAACCCCCAAACCATCTCCCAACCCCCGCCCTGCCCCAGCTTCTACCAAGATATTTTTGGGGTTATTTTTGTTTGGATTGATTTATTGTGGATTTTTGTTGGGTTTTTTCCTGTATACCTTAACAATCTAGTAAGCAGTATTTTGACAACAAAGAGTTTAAACAACAAACTTTGTTTTGCTTTTGTTTCTATATTAAACCTGGTTTTGCTGATACTTTTTCATGTGACTCCTTAAATTATGTTAAAACATTCATTTGCAACGAGGAGGGAAAGTTGAAATGTGATGTGTGAGGATAAAACTTTTTTTATAGTTATCAAAGTTATACATGCTTTACTTCCCACTTAACCTTACGTTTCTCAGGACAAGATTACAGCACTGCTTATGAAAATAAGTGATAGTCTTTACTGGGTTTGCTGGGATAAGTTTTTTTCACAGTAGCTGGTATGAGGCTGTGCTTTGGATTTGTGCTGGAAGCAATATTGAAAGCCCAGGGGTGCTTTAGTCATTGCTGAGCAGTTCTCGTACAGAGCCAAGGCTTTTTCTGCATCTCATTCCACCTCACCAAGAAGGAGGTTTTGGTGCACAGGAGTTGGGAGGGGACAGAGTAAGGACAGCTGACCCCAGCTGATATCCCATATCATAGAGCAACATGCTCAGCAAAGAGAGCTGAGAGAAAAGGACGAAAACAGGGACACTGTTCAAAGCTATAGCATTCATCTTCCCAAGATATGGTTAGGATTATGGATAGGGTTGCATGTGATGGAGCCCTGTTTTCCTGCTTGCTGATGGGAAGTAGTGAATTAACTTTTCTTTTTTTCTTGCCTTCATGCACAGCTTTCACTTAACCTATTAAACTGCTTTTTACTAACCCCATGAGTTCTCACCTTTACTCTTCTGATTCCTTCCCCCACCCCACTGAGTGGAACAAGTAAGTAGCTATGTGATGGTGAGCTCCCTGCCAGGGATAAACCACAACACATGTAAAGATATAGATGTGGCATGAGTTATTTATGCTGCAGGAATAATATTCAATAATATTCATCTCTGGTTTTCAGCTTTACATGGTTTAGACCAATAGGATAAAACATACAGAAAACCCATGGAGGCATAAAAAAATCTGTGACTGAATATTTGTGTAATAGGTATAGTATATTTGTCTAAGAAATCAAGAAAAGCCATGAAGACTGAGCCAGTAAGATATTTATAAAAAAAAAAAAAGAAGACCAGTAATCAGTTTAAAACATCTTACTTCAAAGTACCACCCTATTTCAGAAACATTAGAAGGAGTAAGGAAATATGCCTACAGTGTTGGAAAATTGCTAAACAAAAGATATTCATTAAAAAAAAACCCCAAACATAAAATATATTAAATCCTATTGACAAAGGGGGATGGGGAAATATTCAACAACTGGCAAAAGTATAAAAACAAACTTAAATGAGAACCATAAGTTTCACAGCAATCTAGTGGAAAAAAGGATGGGACCACAAGTCAGCTGCATACTGATTCAATCACAGGCTATCAGTTGGCACTGAGTGATACATGAAATCCCAAAGAATGCCAAAATCCAAACCAGCATAATATTTGAACTATAAAGGGGCCCTGATGACCCATTCCAGAGTTTTTCTTATTTTTTAAATTATAGGTTGGCCTCTTAGGCGTGCTTTGGCCAAGCTCTCAAAAGAAGGGATTTAAGCCCTTTTTATTTGGAATCATCATTTACTTAAAACTCATACTTCTCTCTTCAAAGCCTAAGCAGAGTCTGAATTGTCAATGCACAAGAGCAGCAGAGCACAGGGAGGTCACACACACTGTAACTGTCCAGATATCTTGAGCCATGCTGTCTGCACAGAATAATTATATATCTGAGCTGGATTGCAAATTTAACCAGGTTTCCAAATGTTTTTCATTGTTGAAGTGGCACAAAGAAGAAAAACTCTACCAGAGAATCTGGCCATGAGAGTGCAGATTCAAAAGACATTGACTAAGACTTATACACACTGGTTAAACTTGGAGGAAGAAAAAAATCCAAATTTTTGGATTAAACGTCAGTTGAAAACAAACTACTTTCTTTTTTTTTCCACTTAATGCGTGACTAGAAAAGTCCTCAAAGACCAGAAAATGCTGTTTAAGCAACTGAGTTTTTATTGTCGTGACTATGCTTTTAATGTCCTTCAATTATGCTGAGGAACAGAAGGATCAAAATTCAGAGATGTGGTAAATTGTGCAGTATTTGTGGTCCTACCATACCTCAAAATTCTGGAAACAGCAGAACACATTTTGTACTCTCAAGACTTATAGTCAAATAGCTAGACTTCCCAGGCTAGCTAAGTATGTTATGGACAAGGCCAAAATAATAATCCTCAATTCTGGATAACTGTAAACAACAGATTAAAATCAATATCCATGGTCTGTACTTCTGTGCTTTTGTAGTTTGGATTAACTATCTGAATCAAACATCCATGGCATCAACAACAGGGAAAAATCAATCAGAAACATATGCCATTTTAAAGTTCTTCTTCCAGCTGTTAAGGGGAATAGAGAAATTGTTTCTTGAACAAATCCATAAGGAATAAATTCATCCACCCCCAAAAAAGCCAGTAGAAGGAACAATATGAAAATAACAGTGAAAGCTGTCCTTACTATCCTCTTACACTCTTGCATTTTAAGATAGTGTTGCCTTTAAGCAGTGAAAATAACTATCTGTCCCGTCTGTCAGTATGGCATAGTTCTGTCCCATTTTTCTTTTAAATGAAACTAAATGCTTTAGTATAGAACCTCAAAATTTACCTGCTTAAGTCATGGAACAGGAAAGAAAGGGGTTGCCATTTAGAAATGTTTTACTGGGAATTTGGGAAGGAGGACGTATTTCTTTTCAGAAAGTAAAATACAAAATTTGGAGCAGGGGCCTAAGAAATCTTATTGTAGATGACAATATGTATATGTATATGGATTATAAACTTTTTTACATTAAATTCAAATCTGGAGATCTAATCCAGCAACAATTTCAGCTGCAGCCAGTAGGTCTCTATCTCCCACACTGACAGTTTCTAATTTAAATACCTCATGTAAATGTCTAAAGATAAGTCAGGTTAATCCATCAGATGCAGTCTCCCGTGCAGTCTGTGTCAAACTCTGACAGTGGAGGCTTTAGGACCAGCAAGTCTGGAATGTGTCTCAATGCCAAGGATGCCTGGGGCTACAAAGCTGGGACACTACAAAGTGTTTTAACCCAGGACAGTCCCCACAAAGTCTTGGACATCTGCAGGCAAAAGTAAACTGTAAATAGACCAGTCAGGTGTCTGGGACAAGACAGTTGGAAGCTTGTTGACATTACTGTCATGTCCACCCAACCTGAAAGCCTACTTAACTGGAAAATTCTGTGCAATGCTGCCACACTAGGCTTAAAATTACTGAAGAGCTTTGGATGACTACAGAATCACTGAATTTTTTAAGATCTGCTTGTAAGGAACAATAACAGGAAGAAAACCAAACCCAACAAACAACATTTGGCTTCTTTGTATCCCTCAAAATTGAATGTTGCTTTCAGTTTAGCAGGTCTTACCCATTGCAAGAACAGGAATTTATATGCAGTTGCCTGTACTGCTGAGTGTGTTCCCTAGAAATAACAAGACAGTTGGGAAATGGGTAAAATGTTTTTAAGACAGACACTTTCTTTTAAATTACAGCATCATAAAGTCTCTCAAACTGTTACAGAAGATATAGAAGCAGCATGCATAAACCTTAGATAATTTTCACAAGCCTACTGAAAAGGGATGAGAAGCTGCTCAAAATGCTACATTTCTTGTACAGAATTTTGGTGATATTCACTTCTAAATACTTAGTGAGTTTTGGTTGTGCCTCTGTATTTTCATTTTTCACTTCCCCTTATTTAAAAAGGTATTTAAACCAGAGTGGGATCAGATGCTAACTAAAATCAAGCTTAAAGCCTGACCTTACAAAGAGAGGAATTTCTAAAAAATAAAACTGAGTAAAGCTGTTATAACTCCTCTGACTATTTTTACATCTTGTATCATTTTATGTCCACAAAGATATACCTACACTTATTCTACTGAGTGGACATAATATATACTGGTTTTAGTGTGGCTGGCATACGTTTTAATCTTTAATCTTTAATCTTTATCTAGTTGACAAGCTCCTTGTAAGCTAGTTGCAAGAGAATTAAATGAGTGTTAATATTAGGAACACTCTTGGAGTTGCTGCAGAGAGTGGGGATACTGAATATCTGGACTGAATGCCAGGTTTAACCACAAGCTGCTTGTATTTTATATCCTCCTCTTCTATCTCTGTAAAAAGAGGGATAATACTGCCTTTTTAGCACCTTTGTTCTCTTTTGGCCTATCCTTTCCATGTGTGCTTGCATGGTGTCACTCTCAACAGTATCTGGTTAATAGCTAACTAGCAGAAAAAAAAATACATCTATATGTTTGCTTACTGAACAATATGTTTTTACTTGAAACAAAACATTTTGTAGTAACTTAATTTTTTTATGTTATTATTAACATACCTCAGGGTCAGAACCCATTTTCTAGAGAGATAAAGAACAGATACAATTTAGGGCACTTGTCTGGAATGCAGAGTTCACATCTAATTGATTCAAAATAAGGATCTGGACTTAGGTCTCAGAGCAGGAAAGTATTTTTTTATACTCAAATGTATTTTATCTTGTCT
This sequence comes from Cettia cetti, assembly GCA_013401135.1. Taxonomy (NCBI): domain Eukaryota; kingdom Metazoa; phylum Chordata; class Aves; order Passeriformes; family Sylviidae; genus Cettia; species Cettia cetti. Next base: position 218,555 of record VZUI01056213.1, on the reverse strand, counting down.
TCTGCAACTATTTGATATAATTTAATTAAGTATTTTGTGGATAGGAAACACCCAATTCACCACAACCTATTTCAGGAACTTAATTAATCTTTCCTAATTGATAGCTTAGGTATCCTGTATATTGTGCAAAAAAGACAAAAGCCTTTTGGATTGCTTTATGCCCTTTCTGATGTCTTTTGTTGTTTGGGTGATTTTGGGTTTTTTTTTTCATTTGAAATAAGGAATTAATACTGAATTTTACATTATCAAGATACTGTCTAACCATAATTGTTCTTTGTGTGTCCTTTCCAACTCAACATAATCTGTGATTTTGTAGTATTTTGTGACAAATTCACCAGTTCTTATGACTATTTTAAAAAGTTTATTTGCAATCCAGTTTAAAAAAAAAAGCAAATACAAGGTCGATGTTTCAGATATTTACAAAGGATACTAATCTTAAAAAGAAGTAATAAACAAATCTTTAGGAAAGTGAAGTCAACTTTATGTCTTTGAGCTGATCTTTCTAGATAACTAAAAAGAATTTATAAAGTTAAATAACAGTCTCTGCCCAGAATATGATCTTTCTAAAAATAATGCTTCAGCTTCATCCAGAAACTCTAAAATATGACTTGTCTGTTGGGAAACATCTCCTGCCATAGGAGTCACATATAATTTTCCAAGTAGAAAAGCATACTGCCAAAATGGTGTAGCAAATTCATTGCCATAAAGTAAAAATTCACTGTTTTCTTGGCCAAATGTTGAAATTAAATTTAGCCACAGCAATTTAATATACCTACCAGACATCTACAAATGTTAGTAAACATTGCAACTGTTTCATTATTTATTCTGTTTTTAAAAAGCATGTACCAATGTAACATTGTAGTAGTTTTTGTTCTCCTTTACAGAACTGAGAACGGGCAGGGTATTATTCACTTGAGAATTAGGAGAGTTATTTTTTACATGTCAAACACTGTAGACAGCACAGCTATTGTACAGAATTTCATTAGCACTGTACTTCTTTTAGAAGCATATATAGTCATGAAGGGTGGCAGATCCTTTAAACCATTTTGATACTCTAAAATGTAGGGCAGTGATGCATTTATGTATATATGTGTATAGTTTGCATACATATATTAAGAAGGAAAATGGCAAGGCTGCCATTCAGAGGGATCTAGCCAGGTTGGAGGAGTGGGCCACCAGAAACCTTGTGAAATTCAGCGAGGACAAATGCAAAGTCCTGGGTCTGGGAAGGAAGAAAGATTGGCAGAAACACAAGCCAGGGCTCCCTGGCAGGGATGTATCTTGTAAAGAAGCAGTGTGGCCCAGCAGCAACCCCAGGGCCGGGGAGCTGGAGCTGAGGAAGGTCCAGTACTGGCCATGCCCTCTCCCATGTGGAACAGTCTCATGGAGATGGTGACAGGATGCGCTGACAGACTCTGACAGAGAAAGTGATGAACAGGGCCCAGGGCACAGCTGGGGGCTCCAGCCAGGCAGCAAAGGAGCAGAGCAAGGGCTGGATTCTGGCACTGCTGTGGTCTCACTACAGGGAATGACAGAGCCTGACTGGGCTGAAATCAGGTCTTGGACAGGAAGAGTGGCTGGGATCCCAAAGGAAACTGGGCAGGGCAATTAACCTCTTGATGTATTCAAGGCCTTGAAACATCTGTGTTTACAGGACCTGGGCTTGCTGGTGAGCACAAGGTGCACATTGGCCAGCAGTGTACGCCAGCAGCAAGGCCCTCCAACAGCATCCTGGGTTCTGTGAGTAGAAGCACAACCTGGAGCAAAGGGTTCTCCTGCTCTGATCAGTACCTGTTACACCCCATCTAGACACTGCCTATAGTTTAGGGCCCTGAATACAAGGAAGATACTGTAAAATAGAGTGAGTTCAGTGAATACAAACAAGCTGACTAAAAACAGCAAGCCCCAATTGTAATAAAAGAGATTCAATATAGCTATAAGGAAAATTTTTCACCCCAAGGAGAGTCAAGCAGCCAAGCAGGTTGTCTGGAAAGTTTTGAAAGTTCTAAAGACTTGAGTAGGTAAACTTTGTGCCACCTGGCCTGGTCTCATAGCTTACTCTGCTTTGAACAGCAAAAATTCCTTCCAACTGAATCATCATATGATTTTATGAAAATAAAGAGCAAGAGGTACTGATTATACAGGCACAAAGAGGTTTTCATGTCCCCAGAATGAATTCAAACTGAGCTACTTCCTGTAACAAGACAAAATATTTATAGCACAGTGGAGGAAATTCCACATGTTCAGAATTTTGTATTTGAAAGATTGAAGTTTTGTCAATCTCACTCTTTAGATGGATAATATAAAACTGCAGTTCATCATATTATTGCTGCTTATCCTTCCTGTGTGCTCTCCTAAATCACTCATTACCAAAATGCTGGCTGACTAAGTTTAATTTAGAAAATGAAAGTCGCAGCAGACATCCCCCTCAGCTTCAGCGTTATTTTTTGCTTCGATTTACCGCAGGCTGAGAAATGAAATCAAGTCCATTCACTTATCCTTTTACCCTCAAGCTGGAGGTAGCAGGTGTTAGACACATCAAGAACAGTAGTCATTTCTCAGACACAAGGAGAAGAATTTGACATTGAGCTTGGTTCTGATTCAATTGTCCATAGTAATGCAAATTGATGTTAGTCCCACAACTGTTTGCCTCAGAGAAGTATAAAATCTTAGAAATGCTGTGCAGAATAAACACATCAAAAGCACTTTTAGGATTGCATTAGTGTGTATACTGACTATAATTACAATAATTAGAATATAGAAATTACAGGAGGAAGACTCAAAGAGCACATGAAAGCTTGCTTGTAAACATATCATTAAAATATTCAGTCAAAAGTTGGACTGGAAGATCTGGCATGGCCAAAACATGGATTTTCTTTTAGATGTTTATGTTTTATTATTGACTGTTTGTATTCTCTGACTTGAGCAGAATTTCCCAGAAATAACAGTTTTTAGTCTGACTACATATGTAATCTCCTTCCATCATCAATAAATAGCTATGGACACCTCTGGAGAAAGATCAGTTCCACCTAGTGGTAAACCTGTCTTAGGAAGGGATAATCAGTACTCTGAAGGCTCCCAGCCTTATCTCCATTGCCTTAAGAACAAAGTCTAGGATACTGTCTTAGAACAGATGTGCAGATTTTAGATGAATTCTCCTCTTCTTCACTTCCAGATATCAATTCTACAAATTTGTTGAAAGTAACCTACTTTTCAAATTCTTCTTGGACACTTAAAGACACTTAAAGACACATTTCAGTCTTTTCTCTGTATTTCTCTCCTTCCAATTTTGGTGTTAAATTACAGTTAAATTACACTTTCATCTTCATGTAAACACAGATATCTGTAACTGGATTCTTCCCTATTCTGCAATTTATTGGTTTAACTTGTAACAATGGATTTTGGTCATTGTTTTTGAATTGCTATTCTGTTTTTCCCTATCTGGTATTTAAGTTATTTGCTTATTACATGGCACATCTTCAAATATGTGTATACAATTCTGTACATATTTTCAATGTGTGTATACGTATAATGAAGTGGACTTTAGGATTTCTGTAGTATCACTTTTTTTTTTTTTTATCTGCTTATTATGAGGACAATAACGAAAGCACCTTTCTGAACTTTTAAGTGATTTCTGTCACTTGAGTGGCTAGTTCTGAGGTGTCTGACCCGCACTGTGGTGTTGAAGAAACGCATTTCTACAGTGACACTTCAGACAAGGAGTCTTCAGAGATGATGTGCTCCACTTCCAGGGAAAGAAGGAAAATACCTAAAATGATAACATGCACACTTTAAACCAAAGGCTGAGTTAAACAAATGCACATGAATAATAAACCAGAAGAGAACAGTCTTTTTGCAACCCTGTTAACAGAGTGGTTTGGTAGATATCAGTTGCTGGAAGGCCAGTTTGGACATATTTACGTCTATACCATCTGCTGTCCTATGCCCATAGCCCTTCAAAGCAAACCTGCTGTTGGACACAAGATTCAATATGGCCATAACCTATACCTAATTATTGGTGACTGACAGCTGATATTTCACCTCGGTGCTGTGATGTATGTGGCCTGGTGCTGAAGGGAATAATACCAATGATAATAGCAAGGATAACTAATCAGTAAATATATGTTTCACAATATTATTCTCTAGAAAGCTCAGACTTACTCTAACACCTCATACTGTGATATTTGGGACTATAGAATCATAGAATATAGGATTAGTAATTACTGACCACTAAATATTCTCTCAAGCCCATACCCTGTGGATATTTTATGATGTTTGTCATTTAAATCCTCCCTAGTATTCTTTGAAAAGACCTCAAACTGTCCAGCACAGTACGCACTGCTCACTCAGCTGTAAAATGATCAGCCTGCCTTGGAATTCATCTGCTGCTCCTTGCCATCCGACCCAACAACCTTTCCAGCTGGAACAGCTTACTATGACCATGGAAAACCAAGTGTCCATTCCCTCAACACCAGATGTCACTCATCCTCTAAAATCCATCTAGCCTAAAGGGGAGGTACATTTAAATCCTCAGTGCCACACAGGACAAACTGCAAAATGCCAAATGGCAAAGCCTTCCACAAACTCAGCCTGAAATCAGGCCTGTTGTACCCTTGCAAAAGATAGAAACAGAATAAGAACTGCTCAGCCATATTTGCTGTCTGCATCACACATCGTTCTCATCTACATTGAAAACTTCAGCTGAATCCCATTAGGAAGAGAACTGGTGCGAGAGACATTTCTAATTTATAACATGTTTAATTTCTTTCAATTTGACAACAATATGGCTATAATTTTAGCTGAGACATGTCAAACCATTACTGAATATGTGCAAATTTTTAAAAAAGACAACAAAATGACGTGGTAAATTGCAGGCTTTTCTTTAAAAAGTATAACAGACTTTTGTGGAGACAATGCAGTCTTTCAATATATTGCTTAAAAAAATCCCTGTAAGACAAGGATTGCCAGTTGGATTTTCCAATATTTGTGATATTTATTCCATCAAAATGAAACTAATATTGACTCACTTTTATTTATATTGCATTTTGATTTCTGTATTAATGTTTGTTTGAATTAATCTGAATATTCCACAATTTATATTTCAGCACATGAACTGAATTAACCTCATTAATGAGATTTTTGCCTATGGCACCCCTTTTATAAATGCTTTTCCCGTTGAGAATCTTGCTGGGAAGACAGCTTGATTGTGAATACATTGACATTCTACTCTTTATTGCAAATCTCCATTTTGTTTTACATGTTTTATTATCTGATGGCTAAATTGCCTTCTAAATTTAGGATATAAAATATTTGATTAATACATACTTGAGGGCACTGAAATCAGTGCAGTCAGTTTGCTGTGATCAAAGCAGTAAACACTATCCACTACTGTTTGCTCAAAAGCTCTTTATTCTGTCCATTGTAGGGGCCAGTCCCTATGGAAAACACTACCAAAGGTTAGACATTAAATAGTTTATCAAATTGACACAAGACCTGCTCTAATTACCATTTTGATCCATGTGAGTTCAATATCTTTAACTGGATTAGGAGGCTTACCTATTCAATATTACTCCAGGGTTCTAATATAACTATTTATTTTTTGATTTATAGAGACAATTTGATAAGATTTCTTTGGCATATCTATATAAAGAAACTGTATTATCCAATTACACATAAATAGCATTGGTACAGAAACACACTTTCAGAAGAAAACAACTGTTCTAATAGTCTTCCCACTCCTTTTAACATCTTGGTAGTACAGAGAAACCAGAACAACTGAAACCAGACATGACATTTTGGGTGACAAATTTCTCATTCTATAATTTTATAGAGTGGTTTGTTTTCCTCTCTGATGCCTTACTACAAGACGCTGAGGGTTCAGCCAACAGGCATATCTATTCTCAAGTGGAGGGAACCAATTACTAGTCATTAGTCCCCTTGCTAATATTAGGATGGCAGCAATAAGCATGTAAATTTGTTACCCAGGAAAATGGATGCAGAAAGGACAGTTTTCTGGAGTTATACACTAAAATCCACAATTTGACATGGTAAAAAAACAACTTGTGGCATTGGAAACCAACTGCATAAAATTTTGCTGGTTCACATTCAGCTCAGGTTGTTGTTTTCTGACAGCTATTATCATCCAGCAGCTGTTTGACAGCTGATGTGAAACAAGCTCTGTCCAAGATTAACCATTGACTTCAATGGCAGCGGAATAAACTCCAAATGCTACTATGATTCAAAACAGCAAAACCCAAATAATCAATATTCACCCTTTAAAAGTTCCTGAAGAAAAGCCAATAGACTGAAGATTATTTCACCTAAGCTGCCTTTCAACCCTTCATTATCATCATAGTAAATTTGCAGTGTGAATACTGAAGACTTTCCACCTTGTGCTCTGCTAATAAACTTTCCATCTCTGGGAAGTGTCGCACAGCTGACTCCTTTAATATTAGGGGAAAACCATATCATGGCAGGTATTTTATAACTTGCACTGAATCTCAGTCATGTTCCCACAGTGGAGATTTAAGACAGATTCCACAAGGACAAGACAGACCCCATAGGTACAAACGATGAAAGGACCACAGGGAACTGCTAGGATGGAAAGATACAGGATGTTAATAGATAAAGATGGAAAACATTTCACACAATTCCTATAAAGCTAAGTAAATTCTTGTATAATGGAGCAACTTCCTTGGATTCCTTGGTGGGACACAACTCATTTAGCTCATCTTGACATTCTGGTACTGTCTCACTGATTAAAATTCAAATAGCAAAGTTTGCATGGTGAAGTACTGGAGCATGTTACAAAGCCATCATCTCCACTCCACAGGGAAAAAAGGATATACAGACTTCTAGTCCAGAATGTATTTAGCTGTTCCACAAGCATTTCTACATAAAGTTAAAACCATATGCTATAAGAGATGATCTATTTTAATCAAATTATTTTGAATAAAGTTTTTTGGGTTATGACAACACTTGTCCTTTAAATGATGTTGTCAGGGAACATAGACCAGGTAGAGTATGTAAATAAATGGGCTAGTTCTTTCATAACTCCTCTTTGGACTTACTTTTTAGAACTTAAATTCAAACAGTTATGTCCACTTAGACCAGCTGAAAATCTCCTTTATTATCTAAGTTGCATATCAACTGTTTTTATGCTAGAAAATCTCTGTAACCTCCATATCATAATTTTGAATATACTTCAAAAAGAGAATGCTGCTAACCTGACCACCATATCACAGGACCAAGGATTGGGAGAGGTAGATTTAGTACTGCTGAAAGAAAAGTATTTGTCTATGCCCTGTCTTCCATAAATGCATAGTGAAGGGATTTTCAGGGCATAGTTCACTCCTGGTACCCCCCATTGCTATCAGATATATCAACATAACAAAGCTAATCTGGAGACCCAGCACTGCAGTCTGATCACATCACAGATACAGATCAGCTGCTTTTCAGTCTTAGCCAACTCCAAAATCTCCACCTGTGACCTTGATATGTGTTTTACAAGTACTTTAAGATCTCTGGTTGAAAAGTTCAGAGCAAGATTTAAGCAGCGTTATCACATCCCTGCTGTCAAGCTACCTATAAGTCTTAATTCCAAAGGTTATTTATCAGCCTGCACATTCTCCTCTCTGTAATAAACTTCAACCTGATAACATTATTAAGCAAATATTAGGAACCAGCTTTCATTAGACATTGTTAACTATATCATGAAAGCAATAATAACCTGATCTACAACCTTGTGCCCACTACAGCTGGAGAAACATTGTGCAGAAAAGATGCAGAGCTGTGGAGCTCAGATGACAAGGGGGATACATCATTCTCACATTGAATTGTTCTGTTTTACATGACTGTAGAAGTGTTTTCTGAGAACAGGAGGCTTTGTACAGTCTTGTACCATACGCTGGATGCTATTGAGAAAATAGAGAAAAGCTGAGAAAAAAACTTGGTGCTTATTCTAAGTTTCCTCCAACAGGCTGAAAAAGCACACACTCACCATCAGCTAACTGGGGGTTAAAGGCAGCTGGCAGGCATATCCTCTCCTCAGATAAAACTATAGACCTATTTGACTCTGGCATGAGTGACAGCATAACATCTCAGAGAAACAGAGTTGTATCCCTTTCAGAACATAGCTGAGTATTCTCCTTATAACCAAAGCTGACCTGCTGCTCCAGTTCTTTGTTCTATCAATTTTTTAGTTTACATACATATTAGTATATATTCTTTTCCCCCCCTTCTTCATCATTTCACATAATGCACTGGGTTAGGCTTCTTTGTACCACCTTGTTTTTGCACTTGATCAAAGTAACCTTATCATCCTTGCATCAACTGAAAGCTTTCTAATTATTATTACCCTAAATTCCTACTCTTGGACAAGCACTAGACTGCTTGCCTTTCCAAATAACATATTTGAAGCTTTACTTGATTAATTTTTAACTTGTAAGGAGCACCTGTTGTAAAATTTTTATGACTATTTTTGGAATATTTCACCATCTTCCTAGAATTAGGCAGATTACAATCAAGAAGCTAGTCAAACAATCACCTTCGCTGGTGTCTTGTTAGAAATAATGAGAAAGAAAAAGGGAAATAAATTGTTCTTCTGGGATGGCAGAAGAGTAAAATCTCCGCTTCAGAAGCTTTGCATGGGTACCTCAGCTCATACTTCAGTCAACCAAAAGTAATTAGTTCTCTGAAAGTGCCTCTTCACCAACTGCCTGTGAGCCAAGCGCCCATCAGTCTCCTACCTTAGATGCTTCAGATGGGATCTTAAAGTTGGATGTGATGAGTTCAAATCTTGGGGACCAAAATAGCCAGTAAGTCCTTAAAAGATTATTTTCAGAGGAAAAAAATCCCAACAAAACATTTGAAAAATATATTAAATTGAGATTTGACAGTGCATTTACTATTCTTTGCTATCTCTCTGCATGACTACATCCCCATAAAGTCAAGATACATAACCTCACTTTCAAAGTGTAACAAATGTATTTGCTTTTACTGTCCATGAAGAGCACCCAGGTGGAATGGTGGAGGGGAATAGCTAACCCCAGCTTGCCATGAAGTAACACCTTTCTGAACAGAAGCAGAAAAATTGTGGAACTGTTCTATAGAAATCAAGTTGCAGAGACATTCAGCAATATAAAGGCTACTTGGCACTTACTCAGACTTAAGCTCTGAAGTTTTTTTGTCAAGCTGGGCCTCAAGATTTAGATGTGATCACGGTAAGCAATAATGCCAGCAAACTAAGACTGAAGAACTGCGGGGGGAGAAAGGGGAGGAGGCATGCTTGGTTTTTATAACATGTTTTAACAAACTTGCTACAATATGAATATTCCAGCCACAACCTCATGGTTGTAGACTGAATGTACATATCCTATCAGGGCCACAGGGGCTCATCCCCAGCCATGCAAACTGGAAAGTTCATGGACAGGTTGGTCAATGGCTTATTTCTGGCTTATGTGTCTTGTCTGTCTCATTTTATGGCACAGCTCAGTCTTGCACAGGGTTGGAAGGCAGCTGGAGGCAGCTGGACACAACTTCAACAGAGAACAATGACTATCTTTTTGTATATATATCACCTATGCAAGATCAACCTGAAGAAAAGGCAATGGACTTCCTAAAAGTATCCATAAGAGAGTAGATAGAGTTGAATAGGTCTTGATGAACACTCTTCCCATACTCCTTTTACAATAGTTTCGTGTATTTAATGAAAAAAAGAATCATTCCAGTAGATTTGCAACTAAACAGAAACTTCCTGTGCTTGAGATGCAAATCCTGGTAGGTTACAATGAACTGAGCATTCTATTCTTTTCCTGGAAATTTAACTACCTAAGGTTTGCTTATAAAGTGTGTCATCACAGTCTGCTGCATTGATGGAGATTCAATATCAATTCTACTGATAACAGTGAGAAAAAAGGAATTCTTGAGTTAACAAGTCCAGTTTTCATGGAATGGGAAAAGAAAACGCATTGTCTGATTTGCTTTTTTACTCCTTCCTTCACCTCAAATTTCACAATCTTCAACATTAATAGCACTTACATGACAAGCATCTAAGATAGACAATGAAAAGAATGACAGAATTAATGGGAATTTTAACTATTAATTTTCTTGGCGTTTCCATCTGGTGTTGAAGATGATCACTCCTTCAATGCCAGGATATCAAAACTGTTATTTAAAAGGAACAGGATCTGGCTGTCACATGCTTAGCTCTGTGTAGTGTTATCTGCACTGGCAAAAAAATGTTTGTCTATTATTAAATCAAGACAACCATGTTTTTAACTCACTTTTACAGGTGAAAGTGTAAAGCTCTGCAAAATTATATACCACATTGTCATGCAACTGACACACCTTTTCAGTTGGGAAAATACTGTTGGTTTGCAAAGGTCATGTTTACAGTTCAGTTACAGGGAAAGTTACAGACATGCATGTCTGTACCAGATAATTTGGGGGCCAGGGGGGAGCTGCTCTTTTTATGCTCTCAGCATCTTTAATAAACACCACCCAATACTGGGTAAGAGGATGTGGTTTCTATCAGAAACCTTTAGAAGATAATCAACAAGAGCAGAAAAACACACCTACACAGCCACAGGTTCTTTCAGATCCTCCAGTCAATGATGAATGAGTAGCCCAAATGCATTAATGTTCTCACTTTTTTATTATTCTATGAACTAAGTTTAAACAGATATTTGAGCTGTTTATTTTGGGGGGGGGTGGTTTAAGTGAATGATGAAGTGAATGCACAATGATGAAAATATTTGTGATACAAAAGCTAGAGTAGAAGATGTTTATTTCTCACATTCTGGCTATCACCTGACTTAAATTAATTATCTTGCATAAAAATACAATATTCCATGGTTTGGTGATAGTTTGACACTTTATGTAGCTCCATGCTGGTGTTGCTCCAAACTAAAGATATGTACATACATACGTACATACATATGTATGTATGGGATCTCCTGAAGACCATCCAAATGTCTTCTAGATTTCTTTTTTTTTGTCTGAGAACTTCTAATATCAATAAACATGTCCTAATTATTATTGTCTTTATTTCTAGATGGCAAATTTGAGATTACTTACCATGGTGATACCCAGAGGAAGGCTTTGCCTTCTGTTTTGTGGAAAATCACCTTGATATATTTTGTCCCACTGATCACTCAACTTTGACTTTATTTTTCCCAAACTATGCTCCTAAAAAAGGCTTCTTTCTGAAATGCTGCTCTCTTCAGAAAGTTCACTGAATACAGTAGCACATCTAGGCTTCTTCACACTCTCCTAAGAGTTCAAAGACTTACTAAAGTGACTGTACCCCTGTGTTGGTCAAGAGCACAGCTGCTTGGCATCGGTCAAATGGAATGATGAACAATGGTGCCAGACCTGAATCAGGTAAAGGGAGAATTAAGTAGTATTGTCAAAGAAGATATGTCTCCCCACCCATCTTCACGCAATGCTGTTTTCTTGAGGATCACTGCAGTATAGGCAGGGTTTCCCAGCAGAGTAAATTGGGGGAGAGAAAAAGGAGAGTCAAGATCCTTAGTGGGAAGCAGAGGGAAGTCCCTTGGGTTAGCCATACAGACGCACAGTGCTGGAGAAGGTGTAGAGGAACAGTAGAAGAGGGCAGGGGCACATACACTGAAGGTGAATGTGAGGCTGTAGAGAAGCCTTAGGGGACAAGTCTGTGAGTCAGTGCCCAAACTGCAGTTTCAAGATTCAAATCTCCCTTCTGTGCCTTGGCTTTTGCCACTGTAAGTGGTTTCTGAGGAGGGCAAAGGAGAATGGCAGACACAAGTGTGTGCATCTAGGTAAAACCCTGTTCTGTTCTAGGTAAAACCCTGTTCTGTTCAAGCTAAGGCAGTTGTGACAAGAGTGTTAATGGGTCCAGGTTTTCTCACCTGATGCTGCAGAGTGTTTCTAGCTTGTGGATGCCATAGAAAGCAGGATGTGTGGACCCAGGGAAGCCCAAGATCCACAAATTGTTGAAGACTGAGTGAGTGTTCAGAGAAAGGGCAAAGTTGTTCTTGTTCTTACACTTCATCTTAAGCTTTCTCTTTTGAAGTCTGCAGGCTGGACTAGAAGGGCTGAGTGTGACCAAGTGTAAATGTGCTTCATTATATGTAATGCTCTAAACCAGCAAAAACTGTTCCTCTTAATATTAGACAATATCACCTTGAGAAAAGCTGTAGTGTGCCAGCAGAATGACTTGCTATTTTCAAGTTTTGTCCTTTCTTCCTTCCAGTTGAATGTGCTGTGTTTCTTCCTGATCTGTATAAAATCTTTGCTTTTCAAGTTAAGTGCTCTTCCACAATAGTACAAATAATGTTTTCTTTTCCATCTCAGCTGTTGCTCTGATGCTACATAACAAAAAGAGAATGCAAGATAAAAAAAGGGAATTAGAGCTAGGTATCATGATGGCTTTTCAAGCAGAAATGCTTTCATTTCTATTACGCGTATCAAGCCATCACACCCTTTTTTCAGCCCCAGCCATCTTAGTGCAAGTGGTGTACTAGCCAATTCCCATTCATTTGTTTCTAAAAGAGGAACATGTTGTTTGGCTTTGTTCAGAGTAGATGAGAGCGAACTTTGATTTTAATAATTTTTTAGCAACTCCATGGCTAAAATAACTACAAACCTTTCATACACTAAAAAAAACCCCATGCACAGGGCTGCAAAAATCTGTCAGTGCATTTGCAGGAGGAACAAACAGCATCTAATGTAAGTATAATGGAATTTGGAGTGACACCCAGGCTGTGAGCAGCCTTATGTTGTCATGCCTGGTGTGCAGAATTTAAAAACTCTCTTGAGAACTCAAGCTCGCTTTTCATCAGGATGTTTCTCTTTCTGTTCTCCTGTGAGCACTGTATGAACCCCAAACACTAAAAAGGATATTTGTCCTGCACGTGCATCTCTGCCTCTGTTCTGACCTTGCATTTGCCTGCTAAATCTCACCTCAAAACACAACATGTCAGATGATGAGAGTGTCCTTTAGTATTTAATGTTACATTACCTTTTAGAAGCTCTTCCTGAAAAAGGAAGAGTTTTCACAGCCAATATTGCTCATAAGCAGAGTAAGTGTCAGTAGTTATCCTGAACATCTTGCAACACTGTAATACAAAAGCAGAGGGGAAAAGTGATTTTTTGTGAAGATCAGTGCACTCTGTGAGACCCCAAGCTTCTAATACAGCACTCATCTTATTACATTTATTTTGCAGGCAAATCAGCTAACAGTTACAAAAAATCTTAACATCTTACTAAGGCAATAAGAAATTTCTTGTCATGAAACTATAATAAGCTGGTATTACTTATGAAAGTTACCTCTTTTGCTTCAGATACAGACAAAGTTGATGGGTGAACAAAATCATCAAATCCTGAGGAAAAAAAGATTTCCTGTCTAAGGGGTTTTTTTGCAAGATCAAAATACAGATGGGATAAAATTCAATTCAAATTTATGTGAAACTAAGAGAATTTATAGATTTTAACATACATTCAGGTAAAAATGTGACTCTCTTGACTGAATTACATTTTGTATCCATAACTTTGTTTGAACTGAGTGTTGAAAATCATGAAATGTGCCTGCTTCTGAAAGTGTCATGCGTTTTCAGGGATTGCGTTCTATGAGAACATCTTCTGTCTGGCTCCTAACCTAGAGGAGGGATTGTTGTGGTATCTGACCTCAGAAATGGATATATTTGGGTCAGAGGGTAACTTTGTTCTTCTAGCTCTTGAATTTTCTGAGGATATCTTGAGTTTGATTTTACAATTGTAACTTCAGTGCATTTTCAAAGTGAGAGACATGCTAGGTTATTTATTTGTGATGTTATACACTTGAACAGGCCATAATTAGCTAAATAAAGCCAGGGGAGAGAAATTAATGTCCTGCAGAAGTGCAGGAAATCAACCCACTGCCAAAGCAGCCATATTTTAAGGAGTCAGGTAAAACTACATTAAAATGTTTCACTATTTTTTCCTAGTTGAATGACATTATCTTAAACGTGCAAAGGAAAGGCAGGAAAATATAATTTAGAGTGTGTCCATGAATACCACCTAGAATTTAAGATTTGGCTGCCAGAGTTCAGTAACCAATTAGGGAAGATGAATCGAACCATCGACATAATAACAAGTACACAGGGACAAAGATGAAATAAAAGAGCGGAAGTTGGCTACATTTTGTAGTGGAGGCTATAAAAGGCTACAGTATGATCTGAAAAGGAGTTAGATCTGCCAACCTTGCTGTTTTTCACTGAGCTTCATCTTTTTACTGTTCTGTTTCTCATTGACACATTAGCTGCTGCACCAATACATCACATGCACATGGCTAAGTCAATCCTGAATTAGATGAGCCATGGAAAACCATAGAACCTGCCAACAGAGAAGAGGTTTAGCCAAATATTTCTAAGTAAAGCCTGAGTATGCTTAAACTGCCAAAGAGCAGCATTTGCAAAGACAGCGGGGAGGTAGACGGACCCACTCTGCACTGATCTAATCAACTGATCTTAAACCTTTGCTTGTCTGACACTTCTTGCTCATAATATCACAGAAGGAAGATTGTACAGGAGTGAGTTGTACTGAAAAATCTTGTTCTTTAATGATTGGAAGGAACTAAAATGAAAGCTAGAAGGTCTTTGAGGCAGGTTTTGCATTTCAGGTGATTACACTAGTGCTATGTCAGGTCTGAATAAGTAAATAAATGGTCTTCTAAATAAAACAGAAAAAGTAATTGCTTTTCTCTCTTCATGTCTTGCACAAGTGTTTCACCCATTTTTACCACCAGCATACGGTAAATGCCGTATGACATGTAACTTTTTTGATAAACCACAAAGAAGTTTTCCTGCCTCTATGGAGCCAGCTAGTAAGCACAATTTATAAAACAATGAATGACTAACCCCTGTAACCATTTTAATGACCCTAAAATAAAGTGCTTAGAGCAACATCTGTCTCAGCAGCTGGGTTCTCTGCATGAGTGGGCAGAGCGACACATTGGGACAAATTCTGTTCTCCCTTTTGACAGAAACAATTGCAGCAGATCATTTTTATCGTAATCAATTTAGGTACAGTTTCTTGGAAACCATCTGTGTAGTGTTCATAGATTGTGCTTAAGAATTTAAATGTGTGTATTTTTGGTTGCTTGATGTAGCATCTGCTAATGACCACATAAGTTCCAGTTTTTATGCATAAAGCTGTTTCCTTGTAAAGGGATTAGTAGAATGACTACTTGATTTTATCCTTTTAACTACCCAATAAGCTGTCGCAGCTTGAATGACATCCGCCACAGAGTGTGAGTTATAGAATTAATTGCATTTTCGAGCTGGAATTGAAGTCATAAGGATAACAAAGCATTAGAAAAAACATTTTATCACATTTCTCTCTCAAGTTACTAATTTAAAATTAATACAGGTTTTGTGTGAGCTTTTTAAACTAAAGAAAAGAAAAGGCTTTTTTCAATCAAAGATACTTTTTCAATTCTTACCAGGTTTTCCTGTCATTCTTTATAACCTTAAAAAAAAAAAGTAATATTTTCAACAAGTGTAATATTAAAGAGCAAAGCCATGTTTTATTTTCCATTTATTTGAGAATTGTCTGAAATAATAATGATTTTTAAAATGCTGGGAATATACTGGAGAAGCATTCCTTTTGAAAAGAGTACAAAACATCAAAAATTCTTAGAAGAATAATAATGAAACTCAGCTCTTGATTCTTTTTCTAGTATCACATAGATTTAATATCTTATTAAGTTATTATCATGAGGGTATTTATGATTCCATGTAAGGGTACCACACAAAAATCATATACCAGCCCTCCACTCTGCTAATGGGTGCAGAGGTGGGACCTGTAACTGTGCATCAGAGACTGGGGTTCACAGAATGCTTGCTCAAAGGAAAAATAAAGCAAAAAGGAAAGCTCAGAGGAAATAATAATAATGAAAAAAGCACTTTAAAAGACAGATGTTTAAAATTTTCTTGTTTAAAACTATTTTGATGATGGAGTGTGCTTACCTCAGGCATAAGATTGAGGCTTTGGGATGCTTTTTTATCAAAGTAGAGGCACAGGGCCACTTTTCAAAATAATTAAAAAAAAGAAAACCTCTTCCCTCAAGGATTGGTAAAAAATATATGTAATAGTTCTGTAGAAATTTCCAACATTTAGGCAGCCACATGAGTGCACAACACCAGGAACACCAGGGTTGCTATATATGTGTGTATTTATAAGACATACATCAGTGGTTTTACACTCACAGTCCAAAACAAGGATAAACTACCAGTTAATTCACCCTGTTATGATGAAAGGCTATCTCTGAGACAAATGTTTTTCAAGGAAACATATTCACTTCTGCTTATGGGAATTCATTGGATTCAATTCAGTTAAAAACAATTGGGGAAAGGATTCACAGTATTGTTACATCCCCAAAACTAGCTAGAAGTCAGAAAGGATAGGCATAATAATAAAACATTAGTAACAGAAAATATTAAAGCTGCATCACACATGCAGAGATAATTGAATGTATCTATTAATTATCCAGAAATGGAGTCAAGCAGCAAGATAGTAACATTTGCAGGGAGCATGAATTTATTTAGGTTTTATTGAAATCCAGGGGGACAGTGAAGAATTTCATAAAGGAAAAGCCATCATAAAATAATACAGTGGCAGATTAGCACACTTGATTAAAATTGAAAGCAGCCAATTGAAAATGTATAAAAGGAAGAAAAACAGACAATGTGCAATTAAACTTCATGAATCACTGACAATAGATAATACTAAGGCCAGAACTTTAACAAAAGTCAGTGGGGAAATGGACATTTATACAAATGCAGAGAATACACAGAATTATAATAGTAAATGCTAAAAATAGATGACGGGAAGGAATGTAAACCTCATGTTCAGGAATTTAAGACAACTTTCAACTATTAAGAATGAAGGTAAGACAATTTCAGAAGTTGTGTGGATGACTTGTTGCCCACCTTGGGACTTGTGCTGTCCTCTGGATGTATGGTCATGGAGAGCAGAGACAGAATGAACACTGCCTCAAGTCTGATCTAGCTTGGAAACCTTTGTATTGCTCCAAATCACTCTTATCAGTGCTGCATTGTATCCCAAAACAGACCTTCCTCCCTGAGATTTGGAAATATTAAATCTGCACTGGGAATCCTTAGACAAACTCAATTTGCAATAAGTTTGCAGAAAGATTCTCAAATTACAGACAGATTGTGGTTTATGTCCACACTGTATCATACTGGAGGACTAGAGTGGTGAGTCCCAGATGAAGCATGTACCTCACTGGATCTTTGTGTCATCAATACCCAGATCAAACAAGCGAAAACAGTGTAGAATTAGTTCAGAAATGCTCTGGATTGATCCACTTCTGTAGCCCAATACGCCACTTCAGAAGAAACATTTTGCTAATTAGGAATGTCTTTGGAAACAGAACACATGTAGTCTGAGATCCTAATGAGTCCATCTTCTATAGTTTTATTGCTTAAATGAGTATGCACAACTACGTAAATCTAAAGGGTCATATCATCTTATTCCCTTTTGGATTCTTTTTTTATTTTCAACACAAAAAAGAAAATACAGCTATAATGTTGACACTTAGCAGAAGAGGAGTCTGATGGTATGGACAAACTACGTATCTGAGAATCTCATAAAATCTATCTAATCTGTGGAAATTACCTGTGTCCAAGAGATTTTACCCCTACTCTTCAGTAAAGCTGGGTAATCTCTTTGACCTTTGCTTTGCTGCAATATTTTGCACCAAAGAATTCATTGAAACAAGAAGCATGGAAGACAATGGCTTTAAAATAATGCTGCAGCTTCCCTTACTGTAACTTTTCTCATATACCAGTACCCTAATTCTGTCTAGAAAAGAGGTAAAAGCTTTTTGTAACCGTGATCTGCATCATGGAAGCAAATTCATTCTCCTATCAGATTTCGGAGGTAGCACAGGATATGAATTTGATATGTTCCTTATCTGAGCTGCTTTATTTGTCTCTGCTGCATAATGCGTGCCCTTTGTGTGAGGAACACAAGGCTATCATATAAAATATTCCCCTGTTAAAATGGTAACCAGCTGCAGAAAGTCTCAGAAGCATCTTTGGTTGGTAAATGCTTAGGCCAAATGCTACTAACATTTTAAACATTACCTCCTGTACATACAATGCATGAAGTACAGAATTTTTTAGCATATTCCTCCCTAGCAGTTTTCTTTCTTATTTAGAGGAAGGTTGGTTTTTTCCTCATCACCCTTGCAGCCCTGAAAGACTTAATCACCACCTTTTATAATTAGCTGGTATTGCCAGAGAGTTCAAAATACCACAGGGTGGATGTTAGTACTGTACAACAGCACATCTTTCTTCCATTCCCTGCAAGCATATCAGTCTCTTGCTCAACAAATAAGGAACTGTGCCAAAAAAAACATGTTAAAAGAAAGGTGCATAACAGTGGTAGGTAAAGGACATAATTTGAAGTTAAAGCAGTACTGTGCTCAAGAGGATAAATGATTTGTTTTAATAATAATAGCTCTACGCACAGATTAGAAACCTAATTTGGCACGAATCAACAATAATGCTAAAACCATTCTCATGATCTCTCATTTGCTTTTGCATATGAACAGTGCCTTGGAAACAGTGAATAATGGCCTGTGTTTTATACTTTAATATGTATTTTAATAGCACATTTATCCAAACAAGGATAATGCTAGTCAGATCACCTTCACAAGCTCTGGATGGATTTTATCAGCCTGCTGTTTTCTTCATGTTCCTGTGAGATTTTATGGTTGATAGTGTTTTGCTTAGTTTCTGTGCTGTGTGTATTACATTCATAGAGCTACTAGGAATGAGCTCTCCCAAGAAAGCCTCCCTGACTTTCCCAGGGATAGTTGGGTGATTTGCAAAATACACAAACACTGTATGATTTCAACTACTCCTTCCTTTCCTTTTCTCTTCAATCACAGTCCCTATGTTTTTTTTCAGTCACAGATACATACTTCCGTTTTGTGCTGTCTCAACCTTTTCTAGCTTAACTCCTCACATTTCCATTCCTGTGTCTGCATGACCACATTCTTCAGAATCATAGAATCACTCTTTTGAGCATGGTTATATTTTCCAGCATATCTATCTCATCCTTCACTACTTTATGACAGCCTCTATCTCTTCAGCTTGTACTTTCCCCCTTCACAATAAAAATAACTTTCATTTTCTTCTTGCTTAATAAATTTTTTAAAACTGTCAACTGAACTCCCTTACTTCTCCAAATGCCATTTATTTTATTTTTAAATTGCAGAATATATTCTTAATGTTAGTTGTGAAGATTTGTTCTCACTATATTTTCTTTTATTTTCAGGTTCCTTTCTCTTTTTCTCCTCCCTTGACTTCTTGCATTTTACGACACATCTGGCCTATACAAATTTCTAGTGGTGTTTTTTTTTTAGCCAAAATTCCACTGTAGCATTTTGTTCTCAGCCTGCCCTTGATCTGGTGCAGGCCTCACCTTTCTATTAATTGATGATTCTCCTTCTTTAAATTTTAACATTGCTGAGTTTCCATTATTGCATTTCTTATATTTCTCTTTTTAAACTTTTTATTCTTCCTGTGTTACTTTTTTCCCTCTAGAGAGTACAAGTGTTGCAACCTTCATCCTATTGTAGAGCCCAACAAATCATTATGGGTCCTCCTCTTTCCTCACCTCACCTCACCTCACCTCACCTCACCTCACCTCACCTCACCTCACCTCACCTCACCTCACCTCACCTCACTCACCTAATTCAACTACACATTCAACACCTCTTCCTAATCAAAGACCACCTCTTTGTTTCGGAACAGAATAGATGAACAGGGATAAGTGAAGAGCTGCTCAGGATGAGGTTTTAATGTGAACAGGAGAGGGGTTTGAAGCAAAGTTCTTCAGCTTTGTTTCCAATGCCCACTTCTATTTTTTTCCCAGTCATGGTCTCCACTACCCCTCAACCAATAAATTAAAATAAAAACTTCAAAGATTTCCGCCTAGGCAGTGCCCTTAAGTGTATTAAATATAAGGAATTCAATAGCAGGCTGGTAGCAGAAAAAACATTTATTGGTATCAACACCAATCACCATTTGTGATTAGCACCATGGTCATAGGACATGAAGATACAGTTCAATCTATGACACTTTATAGCTATGCTTATTTAAAGAAAGAAGCCATTGTTACTCTGAATAGAAAAACTTTTTTCCTAATAGTTAGTCACAACAAATTTATTCCAGACTTTTGATTTTGTAAAAAAGCAACTCTTATAAAAAGACTTCAGATGTTCTTTACAGAAGCCCTCAGCAAAAATAAACAGAAGAGCTAGCAGTGCTCTCTACCAGAAAATCTGAACACGAACTTTATTAATATTCTTAATAGCCAGAAAGCAATTAATGGAGTGCCATAGTTACACTGGAATAATTACTGTTAAATGGAAATTACACATTTTTTCTAGAAGTTATACACACATACATTTTATAGCTAGAAAATACACACAAGACTGTTGTGCACAGACCCTCAGTAGAAAACTGGGCAATTGTCAGTGCCTGCATTCATTTGTAGACAGCATAGCCAAGGGTCATTAGTTTAATAGGATATTGGTTTTTTCTGTCTCTCTAAAACGTCTGTTGAAACATCCTCCCAGGAGCCAAATTGAAGAGGTGAGGAAATAAGCAGCAACTGACAGCTTTGATCACTGACAGCCAGAGATCCATTCAGCCCAGAAAGTACTGTAGGGTAGGAATCAGAAAAAGCAGTCACAGGGCAAGGAAATAACGACCCTGCAAATGAGCATGTTCGACGACTGAGGTAAACACACTCTGAACAAAGGCTACACCCAATGAAGACAATATAGAGGACCACAGATGAAAAGAAAGTACCAAGAGGCAATTTATGGGTCATGCAATGAGAGTGATATCACCCACAGGAGCAAATTTGGAGGTGGAAAGGAGTTAGGAAGATTAGGAAGAAGCTTCTGGGCTACATACACACATGGGTTAAGAAATGAACAAAGGAATTCAGCAAAAGTGAGGGCGGTGGAGATCATTTGAGTAAATTCATTTAGTATTTGATTTACCAATTATCTTTTTTAGCCAGCAACACAGTTTGAGCTCCAGTATGATGCCTATGTGTCTGTGGAGAGATATAAAAGGGATTGATTGCTGCAGAACTTGTTGCCTTCCCTACAGTGATGTGCTGAAGGGGAATCACAGAGACAGCTGGGAGTGATTTATGATTGTTACAGTTTCACTGCCAAACCAAAGGTAAAATTGGGATGATTCCCCTTCCTCTGATAAAATTCTATGTTTTTCTAGGTAGTAGTAGATAATCTGTGCCAGAGATGATCCACCTCTCAGGGAGATGAGATGATGCTGAAGAACCTTTTCAGGACCTCAGAATGGATTGTTTCACATTTTGTCAGGTATTTTCAAAGTGTTTTGGAGTGAGTTATATCTGGAAGCCTTCATCTGGTTTTATTCTCATCCCTATTCAAACTTTGCAACTGGAGAGACTGAGGGATTCCATAAATATATATCAAAATATCTAAATGACAGATCGAAAGTAGACTTTTCTTTGAGTTGGGATTTAAAGCTCTAAAACATCTCTGACAACTGCTGTTCACCCTTTCCTTCACATTGTCAGGACAAAGCAGTTTTGTTGAACCAGGAAAAGAAACATAATCTTCAGAGTATTTCCTCTTTTTTGACACAGGTAGAAAAGTTCCTGCTTCTTAATGTAGTATTAAAATCTGAATGTACCTTGGTTTCTGAGTTGAAAATTCCTATATTAAAACATCAGTAGCATATCATAACTTTGCTCTGTCATACCTTGTTGGAAGAGAACTGATTTCCTCAAGAAAAGTGGTATATGTATTGTTTTGGTGTGCTTTGTTGTGCTTTAAGAGAGCTTCCTCTGTTTCAGTGTAGCTCTCAGCACAACACACTCAGCTCACAGTCTTCTAATGCAGTATTATCAGGAAAGACTTCTGGTCTTATTGTATTGGTTATATTGTGGACCACTGAACAACCCCTTCCAATGCAGAGTATTTCCCCTGGAAAGGAGAAAAGGTAGCAATTCATGCACTAAAAGCAGTGCAAACAGCTGACAGCCATCTCCTGCTCACAACACACTCAACACATGGAGCAAAACTGCCAATGTCACCTGTGGGAGGGAGTGTGGACACTCTCCCTCACCTCCTCAAAAATATCTCCTTTCTCTGGCAGCAGCGGCACCAGCCAAACGTCTGTGTCAGGCTGCAGCTGTGAGGGGAGGAGTGTCACATGCTCAGTTGGAGGGCAAAAAATCTCCATCTGGCCCTCATTGTTGCTAGGATTAGACCACCCCTGACTTACATAATTAAGATATAAGTAAACAAATATTGAAGCATCATAAATATAGCAATAAATTAATGTCTAAATAGCATTATATTTCACTTCTAAATACATTGTTTTTTAATATACAGCTATATTTACTTAAGTGTCCTCACATGCAGAAGATTGGATGTGAGCCATTAGAAAGGATGAAATTTCATTTTTGCAGGAATAAAGAAAGAAGTAGACCCAAACACTAACATCAAGATTAGATGCAATTAGATACAACCAGATAAATATTATATGGTACAATCCTTACTTCTTTTTTATTGTATTTTATAATTACTAATTCCGTATGACTTTAAATGTGCTTAACTTCTCTGCCTCATATTTTTCAGTTTCACTTCCCTCGATTTATGTGAGTATTAACCTGATCTTACCTCTCTCTGAAACTCACTTCATTTTGTTCAAGGAGGGAAGTTCACAATTGTCCTATGAAAGACTAAAATAGGCAATGACCTGGAAAATGGTGAGCCACCAACTGCTGCCTTTTTTTCTTGTTATTTTGGTCATCTTTCTATGAATTAAATAAAAAAAACCTCCTTCCTCAGCCACATTTAAATGTAATATACAGCTTTCTCACCTAACCCTCCTTTCTTTTCAGGAGATTTTCTGGTTGTGGTTTGGAGAACGCAGGAAGATCACAAATAATGCCGTTCTTGAAAGAGCTGTAGAATAACTGTCCACCAGAGCTGTCCATATACTTTTGTATTTCCCCATCTCTCTGTCAGTGAGAAAACAGTCTCAGACTGCTGACATCCAGCAAAACTGTGTATGCATTATGAAATGATCCTGAAAAAGTAGAGCTGATGCTTGACATTGCGCACACCTGCATATTAGGGGAACAGAGAGCCTTCCTGTCCTTGAGTGTACCCACATCCTGTGCAGGTGCTTGGAGAGGGATGCATATACAACTGATCTTCTCCAGGAAGACTGGAAAATTAACTCTGACAGAGAAGTTTGCAGTTAATAATACTAGTCATCTTCAGCTGAGAGAGATGTCTCTTATGCACTGAGGCTGATTTGGGGATCTAGTAGAAATGTTATTGCCTGCTTTCACTCTTAATTTAACACAGAAATGATTTCTAGAACTACTCAGTGCTCAGGTCACTGTCAGAATGCAAAGTAAAAAGGCCAAAAGTCAATAACTTGAAATATCTAAAAATAATGTCATTTCAGTCCTTGAGTTTGTGAAGGAGGTCTGACTGTTAGCTATGGGAGACTAGTGAACTTAGGCTGATGAGAGCCCTCAGTCACTGAAGACTGACAAAAAGCCACCTTAGCCTGAAGGGGACAAACTTGTGGAAGTTGCATCAAGATGGCTTTGTGCAATCTTATTTCTTGAAAAAAGGTGACCCATAATGTTCTCTAGTATATGAAAACACACAGTGGAAATAATTCAGTTAAACCATTAATTGCATCACCTTGCTGTGATTAGACTGACTTATTATCTCCTGGGCAGTGCTGGTGTTTAGGGGACATGGTTTTCCTGTGTCCAGCCCTTGTGTTGAAGTGCTCAGAAATGCAAAAAGGTCTTTTCATCACAATGAGCAGGGTTTATTTTAAACAAAGCAATGCCTTACTGTCTATGTTTCTGTAGCAATGACCAAGGAGCTACTCAATTCCTTGCCAATTCGCCTGTGTCCGTAATGTAGTGCCATCAGCTGGTTGTCTTCATTCTGTTGTAGATTGTGATAAGCATATCAATAGCTAATCAAGTTCTGTTTCCTGCAAAAAGACTGGAGATGCAACATGCCACAGAGAGGAGGAAGACTATATAGAATTTTTTACCCAGAGCAGTGAGGATGAATTTCTCTCCTATCCACTACTCACTGACAAATACTGATTGTGTGCTTGGCTCATCAGGATGCATCTCTGGAGAGTGCAGTAATGTCACTTTTTTGAGTATGGGCTCCTGGACCTTTAAGATGAGGACAAAATAATCCTTCACACTGTGAGATGTCACTGTCTCTGCATGGCCTCTCTGCAGACCAGAAGCTCCCTGTAAACCCCACAAAGGAGGCTGTTAAACTGGTAATTGTTATTTCCAATTCCAGCAGGCCTTATATATTTCTACAGCTAAGCCATTGAAGTAGTACCATTTGCAGTATTTCTGTAAGTGCTTAGAGATAATCTCATTGTAAAAGGTTCCTCATAAAAACAAATATGACTCTGCTTTACCCAGAACCCACCTATTTTTGGCTTTTAACTGTAGATTATATGACTTCTGCCTGACTCATTGTGGGGGTCATAATAAGAAGGAAACACTCTCAGCACATGCCTTAATATGCTCCTCACTTAATGTAACATTTAGATCAATACACATGGCACAATAAGCACTGTATAATTTCTTTTTTTTTTAGAAAGTGTTGAGGAGCTGACATAGGGAATAGAGTGAAGCTTATCATTAACAGAGCTAGAATATGTCCCATCTGAAACCCAGGTGGGTTTGGCAGATGGATATAAAGTAGTAAACGGAATATATCAGTAGAGTGTGCAAGCTGGTGAGAGCTAACTGCCTGAGTTATTTTTGTTCAGTTGAGCTGATTGCTATTTCATATAATGATAAATGAATTTCATCTTCCAGATTTTAAATTGGTAGATTCTGCTGAATTTTCATCATTAAAAAAAAAAATTAGAAGCATTTAGAAATTAATGTAATCAGGTCAAGAAAAAAAAAAGTAGAAAATGAAAATACTATTTTCATTATATATATACAAAATATATTTTATATATATTTAAAGTTGCAACATATTATATATTTCTCAATACACACTGAATTGACAAGTTGTTATCTGAGTTACAGATCTACTAAAAACTTGCAGAAGAGTGCAGAAGAGTACTATAAAAAGCACAATTGGCCTATATTACCATAAAAGAAACAAACAGTCTTTAAGATGGCAAACCCTCACTTTTTTATTTTGGGGCCTTTTTTTTTTTTTGTCACTGTAGTAACAATCAGCTTTTAGATGATCAATTTCCTTACATATTCATAGCAAGTGAACCTACTTGAAGTAAGTATCATATAAAATAGGTAAAAAATGTAAAGAAAATGTCATGCTCTGTCCTTCTCTCCTGCCCTCAGCTCTGAATTCTCCCTGTGCTCAGATACCCATTATCTTAATTTGCATGAGTTTAGTTTTGCCACTTCCTGATGCAAAGAGTTATAGCTTCAAACACTGGGCAGATGTTAGATGTTTTGTGAAAACAGGAGAGCCATCGTGGCAGTTTAGAAGATTTCACATTTAGGGTATACATGCACATACCTCCATGTCATTCTCAGGCTGGGGGTTGGGACAGCCCATAACCACATCGCAGTATCAGCTGCATCCTGGAATAATTCTGTTTCTGACTGAAGTTTGTTTTCTGTTCAGCTTATTCCTGCCTCTGCTGTGTGTTTTCAGCTCATTCCTGAAGGCACTAGTAGGCAGGCAGCAAAGCTTGCATTTTGGGCAAGGGTTACTCTGCCTTTTCTTCAGGGTCACAGCAGAATGCAGAGCAGCTTTTGGATTGAGCTCTCTGCTTATTTGTTTAATAAAATCCTGCATTCAGTCTTCTGAATGTTTATTTAAGCATCAAAAGCCTCGTATGAACTCTTCTCTGGTGACAAAACCCATGAAAACAGTCTTGCTGTGTCCCACAGCAGCACACAGTGATTTGACTATTGATACATATTTCATTGTTTCAGGGCTCTGCAGTCAGCTTAAACGCATACGGGGACTGCTAGTCCTACACACCTGAGTTCTGCTCTTCTTCCTATACCCTGAGACAGTAGCTGGGTTTTAAAGCACCTAACGCCTAAAATTGCAAGAGTTCCTTTTTGAACAGTGGGAAAAAAACAATCCCCTATTAAATTCCAGTATTTTCCTGCTGGCAAGCGACTTTTTGTGCTCTCCTTCCCTCCCTTTTGTCTACTTTGTGCTCCCCTCTGAATGTGCACACAGCTTTTGTCTCTTCCACGAGTCACTGAAGCAGAGACTTCACAGAGTTCAAATCAGCTCATATTGTGGCAAGTTATCTCCCACTGCAGCCTGAAACAGGAGGTTTCTAGCCCTGCCTGAGTGGCTAAATTGACCATAGATTACTTTTTATTCCATACCTAACTCCATTTAAAATCTCTGCTATAAAGAAGGCAATCACTGAACACAAAGTTTCAGCAGTGTATACACCATGGCAACTACAATAATGTCTATAGTATCTTGGACTATTTTAGCTAGTGTGTTTTGGATTTTTTTCCCATGGTAGCGTAATAGTTGAAGACGAAGATAGTGTAATGATGAATTATTCATTGCCATAACATTTTCATTTGTCCTGCAACACACTGCTATGGTTTCTGTCATAATTTTCATAACACTGAATTCTGCTTGTTATTTGACATTGTATTTCATGGGTATACACTGACCCTTCAATATGTCTATATGAGGTAGCAACAACATCAGCATTTGGGAGGTGTGGATTTAGGGCAAATAATTGCTGTAGCAAAACAGAAATTCATGTGGTATTTTTACAGTTGCTTCAGCACACAAAAGGCACAAGAGATTCTTGAAAATTCCTAGAGGTGGTACTTCCAAAATTTTTAATAGGAAACAATGAAACCCCTGTTGATAGTAAGGTATTCAGGATGACTAAAATGACTTGTTTATTTGAAACCTGAGCTGATAAATCTTGCATTCTCCTCCCCTGCTAGGTTCTTTTTTATTTCCTAAACATGTGAGATGTTTAAAAAATCCAGGTTCAGAAACAGGTCATACCTCAATTATTTCTACATCTGTGGATCCTACTACCTCTGTTCATAGTGGGATATGATGTGACCCTGCAGGATAGCAGCTTTTATGCCAATGAACAGTAGGATATACCTCCCATTCTCTGCTCAGCAATGTTTTTTGTGCCAAAATGAAACATATTAATCTTTCTTATCAAACTTTCTGACCATGCAAAAGAGTTCTACAAATCAGATATATTTTGCCTGAGATGTGTCTCCTTGAACATGGTATACCAACATTCAAGGTGCAAATACAATTAGTAATATTTTAAAAGTTGGTGGATTTCCCCCAGTAATAAATAAAACATTGACCAGAAATATTACCCTGCCTACTGGAATCTACTACCCATGGAATCTGCAACTATTATACTGAAAATCTGGTGGTTTAAGTCTGTATATGCATTTCACTGTCTAACACCCTCAGTATTATTGGGAACCAACCAGCTCTTTGCTGTAGAATTTGCATGGCAAACTGACCTCCTCTCAGGATGGCGTGCAATCAGACCTCATGGTTCAGTAACTCTACACTTGCATGTTCATCCTTTAAGACAGCTAAATCTGATGCAAATATTTATTTAATTTTTTTAAGGAGTTTCCCATTGCTTTGATTCAGTAGAACGAAATAGGAAGAAAAACAATCTAGAAGACCAGAAGACCTTTAACCACTGATTTCTTGTTCAGTATAGTATGAGAAGATTGGTAATATGTTAGTTCATTTCTTACTCAGCTAGCCAGCCCGCCATGCATCCAGCCCATCCTTTTCTTTTCTAACAAAGATCAGTCAATGGTTTGATGATGTTTTTTGCATCAAGAACTTGGCTCAGAGCACAAAGATCTGCCCCTATACCCAGCACACAATCCTTCATTTGTAGCCCATGACTCAAATAATAGAAGAGTTCTGCCTTAAAGGAAAACCAAACAAACCAATGCCATAACACAGACACAGTTCAGAGCTATATCTTTCTAAATTTTTTTTTTTTTTAGAATAGGGACAGCAGCACTCACTGATGGCTATACACTGGTGGAGCAGCACTGAGCATTGAAATTAAAATGCAAGTAATGACTTGAAATTGGATGTTCATTTCCACAAGCGGAACAATTCTTAAACTCATTCTTAAAAATAGGCACCATGCATAAGAAGGAAATGCCTACATTTCTTTTTTTCTTTTTTTTCTTTCTTTTTTTTTTTTTTTTTTTTTTTTTTTTTTTTTTTTTTTTTTTTTTTTTTTTTTTTTTTTTTTTTTTTTTTTTTTTTTTTTTTTTTTTTTTTTGGCTCAGGGTGTTTAAGGATCAGTGTAAGGATGCTCAGATACTTTGACTCTGAGTGGAGCACAGATGTCTAAGACAGGCAATGTTTGCAGCACTTCCTTTCCATGCTGTATTCGAGACCGAATATGCAAAAACAGTATATAACAACTCAAGATACATGCTTGCCCATTTAGTCTCTGTTTCCCAGAGAAAGATATTCAATCTTGGGTGTTTGACTTGCCTTTTGAACTAGTCTGATACATTACTGAAGCATCACTGAGTCAAATTAATGCTTCAACTGACCTAATTTGAATTAATGCAATTACTTTAGGGATTACTTTCGTCCATGTAGTTATTTATAGCTTTCAGGTTTTATGTAGAAAGGCTCTGCACTCTAAGAAACAAGCCACCGAGCAAATAAATTTGCTAAGTATATTAAAAAGTTGGTTTCCCTTCCCTAGGGATAAACAAAGAATTGCAGGCAAGGATAAGTCATTGAATAACCAGTCACTCACCAGCTATCACACAATGATAATGAGTGTAATACTTCTCATTCAGAATACAGAGGAAAGGTACCATATTCGCAGAGATATGGGAACTGCTGGCAAATGCTATATTTTTAAGTGGTGTAGGCACATTTCTTATTGTAAATATTGCATCTAAATGTGGAAGAGCATAGAGAACTGTTTGAACACATGGAGTATATTTTAACACTTTCAGCCATTCAGAACTAGATGACGTACCAGATACATCTTTTTCTCATTAAAAAAAAAGAATAAATAAATAAAAAAAAATGGGTCTTTATACCAGAAGTTACAGTACTGAATTGGTATGTGGAAGGGTTCAGTGTCAACTTCAGTGCATCTTATAATCTTTAAAAGCAAAGAAATACCTGCAGGATACAGAGGTAGAGATCCATGTGAAAAAAAGGCCAGTCTGGTTCATAAACATGCAGCTCAGATGCTGATGACTGACAATTGACTCTATGTTTCAGTTCATGTTCAAATGAAAATAATTCACTTTCTAGGTGAATTCTTTAACTTATTTGTCAAACGGGGAGGTTGATAAACACATCTTCATTATACCTCTTTCTATCATACCAGTCCATAATGATGCTGTGAGGAAATCCTTGTGTTCAGAGCACCCTGTTCTGTGGAACATGATATCTGGCAAGTCTTTTGACAATGTTAAAGTAGCAATGACTTAATCTCACCAAAATTCTAATGATTGTATTTAGACACATTTGCAGGAACTTAGGCAATCAAGTTGCATTATGCAGTGGGACCAGCATGCTCCACAGAGTGGACTTGGGTCTCATCCCATGAATATCCCAGCTGGGGCATCTGCTGGAATATCTAAAGCTTCCCTGCTGGTCTGGGACATGTATTGCCCCTGCAAGGAGCCAGATGTTGGAGCAAGAAGCAAACCCAGATGCCCTTCTGATGCTCCCAGGATGCCAAGTCAGAAAGCATTCACAGATTTTTCAAGATATACCTAGTCCATGCCATCAGGGAGAAAAAGGACTTAGGAATTTGCTCTTGATAGCTAAGTTCCTTTGCCATGTAGGGAGCCCTCAGCAGTGACCCAATACCAGTTTGTCCAATCATATCAGAGAAGTCTCAGGAACAAACAAAATAGATGAAATTATTGAAATACTTTACTTGCACCAGAATTTCTGTGGGTAGTGCCTTTCTGTTAGACCTCCCTAGCTCATTCCAGGTATTTTAGCTCAGCTCAAATCTTTTTTATCTAATAGATAGTTAAAAATCAACTCTAAATATAGTGTAGTGTAACTGTGTAATGATGTGTTTATGCTCAGCTAGGAGAAAAAAAGTAAGTGAAAAGAGTAACAGTTAACAGTGTCACCTCCTGTTGTGCCCAAACTGTGAGATGCAGAAACTGGAGACAGCCTGCATAAAATTAACAAATAGCTGATCTGTGGAACCATATATTCAAACCTGTCTACAAAAGATTCTTCTTCCTCTACATCAAGCTGCATTACAATGGAATATGACAAAATTACTTTAAAAATAAAAAGTAAATAGCTAAAATTGTTAAATACAGGTAATTTTACAGAAATTTTTACCATTAAAAATTCCTTCATTTTAACTACAGTAAAGCTGTTAAATAATAGGAGCAAGAGGATTGATAAAGCTGCTTTGTTGCAGCTGTCAGAAAAATTAGTTGTTCCTCAGGGGTTAACAATTGATTTGCTCCAATCAGACTAAAGGGTGGTTCAGTTCAAGTTTCTCCTTCCTTTTTAAAAATTTTGATTAGTTTATCATTACACAAGGTATCTCTGAGTTTATTTTCTTCCAATGTCTCCTGGAAACTGAAGCAACAGAAAACCAGAAATAGGTTCAAACCACAGACTTTGGATCTGGATTTCCAACACATGAAGTCTCAATCTGGAGTTTTGATATAGACTTTGATACAGATAAAAAGGCATCTCCAAAACTGATCTTCAGTGTAGTGAGTTTTGTAACACTGACAGCCCCATAACCCAGAAGCATCGCAATCTGGGGATTTTGTTTAGCATCTGTTTCAGCCTGTCTTTGTCTTTTCTTTCAAAACACTTTATAAAGACCAGAATCTAGTGGGTAGTAGCCCAGAACCTGCCAATACTTAATAATGCCCTCTGCACTAGCAAGGAGTTACAGCTCATGGTCAAAGGGTGCTCTCCACAAACCAGACTGTGATAATTTTAGGGTACATATGCTTGAAATTTTTAATATTTTTCTCATTTATTTATGAACATTCTTAAGTGTTACACCTTGTCTGGGCATTCCTACGTGTAACACTATTGTCTTTTAAAAGTGTGCTGTGCCATGAGATGTGACAGTGCTGTCCTCTTCTCAGCAAATTTGAACAGTTGAGTCTAAGTAAAGGACCATTTTTCCTGGAACCAAATGACTGAAAACATCACCTGGGTGGGGCATAGTTGAACTGCTATGACACACAGCCTCACGCACTCTTTGTCTCTGATCCCAACACCAAAAAACTCATTAAAGAAAATTTCATCCCAAACTGAGCAGGCATCACATGCCAAGGCCTGCCATCCATCTCAGTGGCCAAATGATCTCTTTGAAAATCTGAAGGTCTTGAAGCTAGTCTGGGTGTAAAACTTGTTGAATAAAAAAAATCATAAATTTATAACATCCACGTCAGGAATTCAGATATTTGTACCCGTAGCTCGCTGTTTCTTACTTATAAACAGTCCCTTGTTTCCCTCGTCTGTCCTTCAGTCTGAAGACCTCCTTGTACTTCTTTGTTCATGGCAATAGATTCTTTGACATCTTTGAGAAGACAGGTGACATGAAATTCTTTTGACAATCACTCGATTTGACACCATAAAAACTGGTGGGGTCAGGCAAAAAAAGAGTGTCCAGCTTTCTCAACAAGTACAAATGTGATTTCTTATGTAGATATTTCAAGACTTTTCCTTTTTACAAAATGCAGAAAAGAAGTAACTAAATGAAATTCATTTAGGCCTATTACAAGTATCCTGAAACTATTTATCTGAGTTGGAGTTTTGCAGAAAATTCATTGACATGCTGTGATGCTACTGTAATCAACATAGAAAAGTTCTTAACAAACCAAGAATTTTCACCACAGGAAATAAATACAACATTTTGTGAAGAAAATATCCTCATCATTCATTTCCAAGATCTGGTGACCCTGCTCTGAAGTTTTCATTTACACTCAGTAATTTAGTTTTCCCTTCACATTCCTGTGTGTTGCTTTGACTATGCTTTACCTAAGAATGACAATATACTTGGAGTCAAAATCCTGCTCCTGAAAAGTCTCTAACCCAGCTTGACAATGCAGGAGTTTTGAGAATGGCGGATGAGCTTCTAAAAGAGTCCAGCAATTTGATGTGTTTAATGGATAACTGCATTTTGAAAGGATTAATCTTCAACAAAAGCATCCTCATCCCTGGAAAACTTAGGATAGAGCTATTTTATTTTTTAATTCTGTGCTACTAAAACCAAATTAAAAATGTCATGTTATTACTGAAAGGAGAATACAGCCTCTGAATGGTTTAATTTGTGCTGGAGTTGAGCAGTTTAGAGGCTGAATTTGACACATCTTGTGTATTTTGGACTGGATTGTTTTGGTGCATTGCCAGTGTGAATAAATCTTTGTGCTGGTTCAGAGGAGAAATTTGGCCAATGCACAAAAAGAAGGACAATGAGGGAAGGAGTTGGCAGTGTCTGCAAACACCCCAGAATCTGCAATGGCTGCTACAACACAGTGACATGTCAAATGAGGGTATCAAAGAGCAGGACTCCAGCTTTCAGTGTCCATGTTTTGTGTGCACTTTCCTGACAAAATGTCCCTCTTGCTGGGGCTGATTTTCTAGGATTAAGCTTTCTCTTCAATTAAGACAGTAATAGTATTTCAACAGTGCACTTTAAAAGGTTTCAACCAATCTTCTTGAATTATTATAGAGTCAGATAAAAAGCCTGGAGTAGCTGCAACAAAAGTATTGTGTTCTATAGTGCCCCTCAGTCACCTCCTAAGCCCATATTCTATAAAATAAAATTTAGTTAATAGAGTTCTTGACCTTGCAGCTACAATTTCTAATTGAGTAAAATTAGTAAGTGAGCTCTTATTTTTCTAGCATAGCATTCCCCATTTGGTGGCTGCTCATCTCACCACCCTGCCACATTGGTTTACCCAAAACTTGTTTTAATATACTCTGCAGCACCTAGAACAAGAAACACACACACTGTATATCCGTCATTTCCATCTCGATGAGGAGAAAACAAAGGGATAATTATAAA
The DNA here is from genome assembly GCA_013401135.1 of Cettia cetti. Classification (NCBI taxonomy): domain Eukaryota; kingdom Metazoa; phylum Chordata; class Aves; order Passeriformes; family Sylviidae; genus Cettia; species Cettia cetti. The sequence continues at coordinate 185,400 of VZUI01056213.1, read as the reverse complement.
CTGCATCTCATATTGTTACTCTTACACTCGACATGTGCATCTTTTTTTTTTTTTTTTTTTTTTTCCACAATAAAGTGATTCTGCTGTGGAGATAGCACCAGGTGCATGGGGGTGACCTCACACACACACCAAATCGGGAGCTGACATCCATCACACTTTGAAATTTTGGATTTCATCATTTCCTGATCTTTCTAAAGGGATCACAGCACCTGGCCCTCACAGCTGTAGTTCATTTAGAAAGCAATTTAAAAACCGAGAAAAAAGCAAATGACATCTTGCTGCCTCAGCCTTGTCATTAAGTATAGCAGAATGGCCTTCATTTATGAGACACATGGCTAAGAATTAATATCTTTCAGTGCTTTCTCAAGTTGAGATTACAAAAGGTTTGAAAGACCACTAAATAATTAGTACTATGACTGAGGCAAGCAAAAAAAAAAAAAAAAACCAAACAAAAACAACAAACCCCAAACCCCCTCTCTTCTTCATTATGGATATTGAGAATCACTGACTTCAACATGTTCCAAATGCAGTGGCCTTTGAGCATTTTGTCCTCACTATACAGTAAACCTTCAGCTTCTATTTCCTCCCCTTTTCATCCTCTTTAGTACTGGAAGCTTTTGTACATATATGGATATCATCTCTGTACAGTTAAATGCCTTTTTGCCCACAAACTGTTTCTCTGCATCTGCAGGGACTGGATCTCAGCACTGAAGTTAATGTGTTTTAAAGTTTTGCGCAGTATGATCCCTTTTCCTTCACTGTTCTGTTACATTGTGATTTGCTTCTTATATTTTTTTTTTAATTTATCATTTTATGGCTGACTTTAATGCTTGTGGAATGAATGGCTAATGACAGTGGCTAGAGCCAGCCAGCATGCGGGCAGGTGCTGTGCGAGCTCTCCCCACACAGCTCTGCCAAGGCATCGCGGACCCGCAGCATCCTGTCGTGCCGCCTGCCTCCCTCCTCCCCGGGCCCCCGCCGCTCTCCTCCGGCACAGCCCTGCCCACGCCACCCTGCCAATCCGCAGGGAGGCTTTTGGAAGGAGAGTTCAGAAGGTTTTATTCTTCTTAAGAATTCAGTCTTCAGAGATTTAAGAAAAGCCCCTGGTCTTGGATATGTGCCTGTCCTGTCTGTGCAGTGCGAACCTGGGGAAATCATACCTGTTTGTCATTCTGCCACGAGTCTTCATGTGGAGCTCAAATCTGTACCGCCCAGAGTTTCCTCACATCCCTTCCTTTGGGTTAAACTCACTATTTTCTGAAAAGTTTTTTAAAAAAACAGAGCTTGTATACCGGGGAAGTAGAGGTGTTTAACCCTTTTTAGGCAGTGTAGCTGGAGTCACAAGTGTCATCCGATAAGAGACCCAGTTGTTAATATTTATATCACAGAATTAATAAGATACCAAAAATCCCATTTGTCCTGTTAATTTTCAGCACTCTTGGACAAATTTGAAAGGATTTCACATATAAATGCAATTTAAATAATGAAAAATAACTTTTTTCTCTATTGCATTAATTCAGTGCATGACTAGCTGCTGTATTTAGATGGCTCCTATTTCAGTTCAGGGAAGTGCAAAATCACATTTTGGTCTTCCAAAGTTATGTCTGAATCTTTCCCTCTAAGAATGCTTTCAAGCACTAAAGAGAATGTCAGGATCCAAAGGTTTTGGGTCCTTCTCACTGGACAGTTTGCTGATGGGGGCTGGATACTGTGACTGTGTGTGTGAACATGTATGTGGGCTTAATAGCTCAGTGCTGTCCCAGCCTCATAGCAATGGTACCTAAAAGGATTCTTAGTGCTTTACTACTTTGTGCTTTACTTTGTGCTTTGCTACTCTCAATCAATACTTACTCTCAATTAATACTTACTATCAATTAATATCAAACTAAACAATTATAGCTGTAGATTTTAAATAATTTTCACTACAAGGTAAACCTTTCAGACCTAGGAGAAAGCCCAGTGAAATCAATTAAATCTTCTGTGGAATTAAAAAGGATTTGCACCATTCCCTTTCCACTATCACTGTTCTCTCTATTCCCCCACCTCTAAGAAAATCCTCTTCCCGAAAGGTTACACTGTGTTTTAGTGAAACTACTCATTGTCTTAGGACTTTGCTGTTCAGAAATTCGTGTTCCTCTGGGCCTTTTTGGGCCACCCTGCCTTCGCATGTGGCTTCAGGCAACAGCAGGACACATCTTCTCTCTTGCCAAACAGTGTTTCTGTCTTCTATACTAACTCATTCCCCAAAATGCCACACCCAGCTCTTCCCTCTGAGAGTCATATCCAACTGACTCTGTGCATGCAGAGCTTTCACTAGTAAATAATCTCAGGGAGCCAAATGATGTGTTCTGGAGGGGGTAGTGCTCTCAGAGGCTATTGGCAGTCGTTCAGATGACAACCAGCTGCAAGGAGCTTTAAGAACAGTGTTATACACATACACACACACACACAAAGAAAAGAAAAAAAGGGAAAATTGTTGACTGAAGACATATTGCCCTTGATCGAATAGTGAGGAACCTGCTGTCAAGAAAATAGATATTTGGGAAATCAAAAAAAAACCAAGAAAAGCCACCAAAAAAACCACAAAACCCCAAAAAAACCCAACAAACAAACCAAAACCAAAACAAACCAAAACAAACACTTTGTCCATTTCACTGGGTTGTAGCTCTTCCTTCAATTCACCCTTTAATTGCTGAGGACAGACAATGGTGATTTCTGCTTGATTAGACCCTGAGTTCACTTTTGTTTTTCCTATTGCCTTATGATTTTACTACAAGGGTATTGTTGCCTTTAGTTTTGTGAGTAGGAAGCTCTGTAGGAGCAGAGTAACTCATGAGCACTCTTATTGGCACAGTTCCCTGTAAAAGGTATTGACAGAAATAGTAGCAGAAAGCCTGCATGTTCTGACTGTATCTGCTATCTAGACCATGGCCTTCCAGACTTTCATAGAGCAAACTTTGACAAAGACATATAGGATGCTAATAATTTTTGTTTAAGTTGCATTACACATAATTGGTTCCCAAGTCCCTAGGAGAGTAGACCTTAAAGTGTTTCTGTTTCCCCTTGAAAAGGATGGAGTTGAAAAATAAATACAGCTGTATAATTTCTGGGGGGGAAGTTGGTTCCTATCATGGGGAAAAGCCAAATACTCATCAATGTTTCCAGAAAACAATGCATAATTATTGTTGCAAAGAGAAGAGTTTAAAATCTATGTAGAGAAACATACCAAAAAAAAAAAAAAAAAAAAAAAAAGGAAAAAACCCTCAACAACTCAATAGCAATTGTGTGTAAGTAAGATTTATTTCTGGTTTGTCAGATACATCTCTACAATTATGAAAACACCTCTGTCATTTTCTGAGACATACCATCTTTCTTTTCATGTTCTAATCTCCCATAACAAGACAGTTTGTCTCTATTGGATATTCAACTTATTTGCCTGGGTTCTTGACATGAATTCATTTTCTCAGCAGTTATTTGCACATCCTCTGAGCTGTATAGGGGAATGGCACTTAATATGGGAATTTAAAAGGTAGACAACAGTCTTAATTTCAACATAAAGTCACATCACACCTGTGAAAGACCAGAAATGTCTATTGGAATTCTACCACTCTGCCCTGACTGTAGACAAAGACTGGAAAACCCATGCAGACAACTACAGTCACCCCCCTGTCACACAACCAAGTTACCACAGTCCAAGCAAACAAAAGCCAAGCTGCAGCACTTGTACAGGCTTTCAGAGTCTGCAAGTGTAGTGGAATTGCAGTTTCTTTATCCTGCAGTCAGTGAGAGTTGCTTTAAAACATTGCGCTACGCTTGCAAATAAAGCACACAGTGATGCCTGTGTCAGTTCAACTTCATGGGTGCACAAACACAGCCCCAAGCTGATTTGTGTCGACAGGCACTGATGTAATGCAGCCAGTGATGATGTCAACAGTGTGTTGCTGCACACAGGGGCACACTTGCTCTCAGTACTGTGGGCAAAGGAAGAAAAGGGTGGAAAGATCATTCTTCATCAAAAGAATTTTGAGAATGTCAGCAGATGAAAACAGATACATTTACCCAAATTTTTATCAATCTGTACATTATCAAAGGTCTGCAGGATATCAAACTGTCATTTCCCAAAACACTATGGTCAATTATGCTTTAGAGGCCTTTAATAATATTATCTACACTCAGAATATTTTTAATTCTTAACTGGGTACAAAAGGTCAATCTCCCAGCACAAAGAACTAATCTATTTCAGTGCCCTGATTTACAAAACTCAGTCATGAAAGTCTTCTTCTGCAAACCAGAAACTTCTTAAATTCCAACCAGAGAAAAGAGTTTATGAAACTCATATACATATATGTATATTTCTAAGTGTATATATACACACTGAGAACATGCACTGATGTTCTTTCTGACTGTTGTGTTTTGTGCAGTCCTGCTTTTAAAACGTGGCAAGGTTTTATGTTTTCATTCCTGTACGTTTTCCATTTGAGTATCCCAGATTTACTGTGTTCCGAGAGTTAAACTGTACAATAGTTAGAAGTCAATTTGCTTTCCTGCCCCAAAAAACAAACAAGAGAAGGAGGAATTTAACCTCATATCCTCATTCTGAAATTAGCTCTATTGTCAAAAGATGACAGCTGTATCCTGATTTCAAGAATTTCATGTTGGAATTAAGCAGCATTTTTGAAACCATTGTGTTACTTCAAACAGATCCATAATGGTCCCTCAGCAAACCATTTTCAGAAGACTTGTGTAAGTAAGATAAAAAGACACCATTTCTGAAGAGATGCTTTTATGGGCTAGGTCAGAGTGCTCTTTCCATGTTGTTCATTCCCAGTCGAATTTCCTAATAGCCTATCTCCTCAGCTAACAGATGCCCAGCCTCATGTCGGAACCAGATCGAGCCACCACTGAGATGATATCCAGCTCCTTTCTTATTGAGCCGTTTCCCTAGCAGATGGTGCAATGCTGCAGGCACACTCCTTCCTGTTAATTACCAGCCTTCGCTACAGATGGAAATGTCAGTCAGCCTCACAGGTCCTGGTTCCTGCCATTGCCTCAGTCCATAGCCCTCTACCTAGGCAAGATGCTGCCAACACACACCATGTGTTTTGTGACTGCTGACTAGGCAGGCAACAAAAAACAACTTAGTTCATGAATATTCATGGAGGAATGTTTAGAGTTCTGTTCATCTGCAATGCTTATAGATCTGCTTAAAGGAGATTGCACTTTCCGAGGAGCCCTGTGCCCCTTGTTTTACTATGGTGTGGGCAGATGAGTTATCAAAGTGTGTTGCTATAGTAACATATAAAGGGCTATTAAATGCCTGTCGTTTGGAGACTCCTATAGGCACATCAGTTTCTGGCTGCCATTTTTTTTTCCATACCTTAAGTGCCCCTTAATTATTCTTGTCCTGCAATAACAGACCAATAGTCACCAGGCTGAACTGATTATCTAATAACTGTTGCTTTTCATTAAAGCCTGATTACCCCATTATACATAACCAATTCCTTGATCTTTCGTGGTATTCAAGCACTGTAAATTCAGACAAATAAAATTCTGTGTAACCTTTATAAATTCATTAGGCACATTTATTTTAATGGCCATAGAAAGACTACTTGTAATCAAAAATACTATTTCAGAAAGATTTTTTAAAAAAGTTTGAGTTAGAAGATCAGGAAAACATCTACCATGGGTGGGTTTTTTTCTCTTTCTTTCTGTCCTATTTTTCTTTTTATTTTCCTTCTTTTTTTGTCTGAAGGTAATTCATTCTCTTGTGAGAATCTGTGCAAGTGTAATGTGTAGCTATTAAAATAGCAATATGACTCAGAATGTGCCAATAATATTCTTCAGTTTTTGACTCATGACTGTTCATGAAGTGAGAGTTTAGATGTTCCAAATCAGAAAAGCAGGCATCTAGTTTATGTTAAGAACACACTTTTCAAGAAAAGAAGAGCTGTATTCCAGTTCCAGCATGCAGAATGAGCAATATGTACAGGAGTAGGGGATGTTTAAACAACAGCATTTTGAATTCACTATGAGGTTATTGTTGTTAGTCTTCTAATGCTTCAGCGACTGAGCAGAGCACTCAGAAATACCTGAGAAAGGCACGTACTGTTTCTTTGAAAGAACTGCAAACCCTGACCAAAAAAAAGTTCTAAAAAATCAATCAAGTATACTTTTCAAACATTGCTGCTTTCCTGCACATTTATCTCCATACAAGAGGTGTCAGTGACTGTTGAATTTTCTCTTTCTTGCTTTATTCATAATGTTCTAATGACACGGACTGCATCCACATGGTTTTAACTGCTAAGGGATCATGGTTCTCAGGAATCTGAGGTCCTTTCTACAGCACCAGAGAGCACTAAAGCTGTCTGGTTTCTTACTTCGGTTTTTTTGTCACAGAAACATATTCTGATTTATCTTCATTACAGTGAATCTTAAAAAGCAATGTAAGGTTTTTCCAAGGTTTATTTCAGTTTCTAGGTTCTACATCATTGTATTATCTAAACAGTAAATAATTAAACATAATGTCATAGCCTATTAATTTTTCAAGTATATTTAAGTTTATCCTTCCAAGATGAAACTAAAAAATCTATATTATTACCAGATTTCTGTTAGGTGCACAGGGAAGTTGAAATTGCAAAACTTCAGAAGGATACAAAAAGGCTGGAAAAGTTTGGTGATTTTCTTATGTCCTTGTCAGCCTGAACCTTGACTTGTAAAGCACTATTTGAATCAATATGTAAGCTATACACACATTTGACTCTCTACACTGTAGTGCAATTATTGTTCTTCAAAAACAACCACAATGTGAGAGGACATGATGTTCCAGCTGCCAAAGCTCAGGTCTTATAAGAGGCAACTATATATCTAATAAAGCTTATGCACTCATTCAAAATATATAATCATAATAGATAGTCTTATATTCTACACAAACTTGATAATATTGTATAATAAGTTACAAAGTGCAGCTTACAGTTCCATGCCCAACACCTGGCTGGCTCTTCATACAGCTACTATGCAGCCAAATTTATTCTCAGTGGAAAGTGATTTCATCTCAAATTACTTTTCTTTCTCATCTTGCAATCTAGAAGTATTTACTTCTGATTATTACAGTTGAGTCTTTTTGTTTTCTTAAAAGTGCCAGGTATGACTTGCTGAGAGTTGAACACCTGAAACTGAGTTAAGTGGAGCAGCTGTACCCCAAACCTGCAGCAGCTCTGGCTGTAGGTAGCTGCGAGGCAGGTGCACTCCATTATGACTGTCTGGGAGCACCCCAGCTCCCTTCTAGGGCCTGAGCTCTTTTCACAGGGATCAGGGCACAAGGAGTAGGATGGATATTTCACTAAAGCCTGCTGTTTGGATAATATATTTGCAATGAGTTTTAAGCAGTATGCTAAGATAATTGAGGTTACAGTCTTAGAGGATTGTAGGGCCATGGCAGCTCTGCTGCTGTTTTGTGGGTGGGATCAGCAGAGAACCTCCTGATCTGGTGCACCTTCATCTTTTTGCCAGCACATGTACTGCTTGGCAAGTGAAAATATTTTCCCAATGGTGATAAAGCTCTGGGGAGAACAGACTCCATAGTCACCAAGAAAAGCATTGTCCCTGCAGTGAGCACTGGAAGAACTATGCCAGTTTAACTGATCAAATCAGCAACTTTCACAGCAATCCAGAGAACCCGTTGCTGACTGTTTGGTCAGATTAACACAAAAGAGGTCTAAAAACCAAATTATTACAATAATTCTAAAACAATATTGGTCTTATTTTTATTCTTTTAATCACAGCAGCAATCTGATTGATATAAGTGGGTTATTCAGAAAAATGAGTGTTCAGATATTGTTCCGCAATATACATTGATATTTCTTTATTAGAGCAGAACCTGGATTATACTTTTCATGGTGTCTTTGGACCTGCATGTTCTGTTATTCCTTTCATGATTAAATTAAGATGGCAGTTGAGGAGGAAGACAAAGTTTCCTCTAGGGTAAAAAAAAAAGATTAAAAAAGGTAGATGGACAAAGTTGGACATATGTGGGTGGGAATAACATTAAAGCAATCTTTTTTTTTTTTTTTAAATTAACAATGACACATTTCAAACGTCATCTCATTATTAAGCCCTAAATAATTTACATTGTAACCACTGTTCAGTCACCTGCAACAGTGATATGCATTTTAGCTAAGGGGGAACACACGTGGAAGTACTTAGGCATGTATGAATTAATCTCTCTCTCTTAACATGACAAAAAGGAAAATAAATCTTGATTATTTCATTTCTGATTATGTGAAAGAACACACAAGTGATGTGTTCCAAAACATATATAGCCATATCCATTCCATGGCTACAACACTTACCCATTCTATATACCACACTAAACTTATACTGAAGAAGATACTGCAGAGTTCTTAAAAAAGAATTGAAGAGGAAACAATTAAAACAGTTCATACAGAAAAATGATTGTACTTCCTTATTGAATCTATCTTACCAACCACACTTTGTATCCTTCACTGATCATATCTCAACCTGTCACAAATATTTTCTTCAATTCTTTCAACTTTCTACAGCCCTCAGTGATTTCCTCACACAACCTATTTGATGGGCTTTGTGCCTCATGGTTTGGTTGGCTGCATGTATTCATTGCAAGTCTGTAGACCTTTTCATTTTTTGTTTAAACATGCTGTATTCCATCATTTAAATGAAGTGGTTTGAGAGCAAATACATACAACAGGAAGTGCAGAATTAAAAATGGAAACTATGAATATTCTGTATGCTGCCAGGATTTTGCCTGCAAGGACTCTGCTCTTTTCATCAAAGCAGACCTGGAGCAATTTTGTGATGAACTCTAGGGAAACCAAAGGGAAAAATACTGAGTCTCTGAACTCTTGTTACATAGTAATACTTGTTACCCAAGGATACCTACTCTGTAGGAATTGAGTGAGCTTATATCGCTTAAGGAGGATCACAGAGGAAACGCAGCTTGCACTGTATGCCAAGTAGTAAGTGGAGAATTAGTATGTGAACCAAAACAGAGCATCCTCTGTGGACTGGAAAAATGCCCATGATCTCCTAAGTTAGCAACCTGTCACCACAGATCCCATGTAGACCCATGGGGTTTAAAACACTTTCATAGCCAGTGTTCCTAAGCATTAGGGCTTAGGTAGAGGGCTTAACTCCATCCACCTAACCTCAGATAAACAGAATCCCACTTCTTTATCACTTGTTGTCTTTGGCGGCCTTTGTCACCTTTTCTACTTATCCCATTCTCAGTGTAACTGCTGCCATGGCAGCATACAAACCTTGTTTGTTCCCAGCTGGAATGGCTATAATGTAGATTCTTCTCAAGTCAAAAAGGACTTGTTCATTAGGTCAGCTGGTGGGAGATGGTGGGCGGAGAAAAAAGTGAACAGATTTAGCATGTACCCAAGAATGCTTATGTTGAGATTGTTTCCTTTTATTCTTCTGCAGTGTGGTTAAGAACCCTTAAGTACTGTAATCACAGGTGTAGCATAGAGCTCATGAGATCTTTAGCCTTTTTATTTTACTTATCTTCTTCTAAGAATCATTACAGGAAAGCAAGTCAAACAAGACATTTCATACTGAATGGAAAACACAGCTTTTTCCCAGTATTATAAATTTATATGAGCATATACAAGTGCATGTACAGGCCTGTAATTACAATTAAAAATCCAAAATCACACAACAAAAATAACAACAGTAAAGGAAAATTACTTGAATTGGATTGGATTGTTAAATGAATTAAATATTAGGAAATGCCAAATATAAGAGTATTTATCCCTAATTCTGTTTTTGACATGTTTTTAAAATATTGGGCAAGGCCATATTTTCATGGGAACTTTCAATACACTTACAAATAGGGCAAATTGTTATCTTGTGATCCCCTAATTCACAGGACTTGAACTTTGCAGCCTAAGCAATGTCTTCAAGAACATTTTTACATACGTTTTGGTAGAGAACGGGTAGATCTCAACACTATTACATTCCAGAAAATCCTGATCAGCCACTGGGTCACTGCACAGGCTATCGCTGTCTTACATCTGCCCAGGAACAGTTCTCTGTCCCTCAGCAACAGGACTGCACAGAAAGTTGACCAAGGAAGAAATGGTGGTCCTGCAGCTGAGTGGTGATTGCAAGACATGAAGATAAGTTTGGGTCAGTCTCTGTCAGAAATGATAACCAGCCATCCCATTCAGTGTTCCTAGAACAGCACTTCAGTTCCCAGGCTGCTTTTTTGGTACTGTCTTGCATGAGGTTCTCTGGAGTGTTCTAGGATTGCAGCAATTGATAACATTCTCCTGGAAAAGCTAAGGACATAGCCATGCTATTCAGCTCAGCCAATCTATGTGAAGTTTTACTACAGAAAGGAAATGTATTACTCTCACCTGCAGAGGTTTCACATGCCCAATTACAAAGCCTTAGAGTGGAGATATCAGAACTTCTGAAAGCAAAGACCACAAGGAACCCTTTATGTGATCTGAAGAGTAAGATTTCCTGCCAGCTCCCTTCTTAATGATTAGTGAAAACTTCCTGTCTCCTGTCATCTCATCAGGCACAGCATGTAAACTCTTCCAGAAGATGATCAAAGTGTATAATAATTTTGTGGCAATTGCTGTAACTGTGGTTTTAAAAATTACAATTTTTGGATAAAGACTGTACTAATTTGGCTCAAGGATTGTTAAAAGGTATGCAGATGCCTAGAAAAATAATGGTCAATACATCTCTGGAGGTGGACAGTGGGGTCAAAGGATGAAAGGTCTAACACTGGAATTGCCTGACATGCTCCAAGTCATTGTGATGGGAAAAAGACTGTAGCTCTTCAGCCTGTTCAGCATCTCCTTATAATAGTGTCTACCTGGTTCTTACTCATAAAATGGAAATATCAAATATGCTCACTTCGCTTGGCATATGTCTGAAAGCCTGTGACCTTTTTCTTTGTTCTTGGAGTCTCCTTTAACATTCACAATCTCAGTTTCTTAACTGGGTTTCCATAATTTCTTTTGTTGTTTCAGCACTTTTCCCCAGGGATAATTTTTTTTCTCCAAACTACTGTAGAACTGAGACTGCAATACTGTTTTTTGTGATTTTATATTTAGTTTTCCTACTACCAATTACTGTGAAACCATTTTCTTATGTCTCCCACTTTTATCTTAAGGGTTTTTCCCTAGTATGTCCCAGAAAGTAAATCCTTCCTGCTCAACACAGGTATCGAGTGAATGAGAGAACAAGAAGGTTTTGCTGTTTTAACCTTTTCTATCAGTTCTGGAGGGTATCAGCACAGTTTTGGTTAATGCAGTAGCTCACCAAGACATGTAAAGTACTTTCAAAATTGTTGCAAAAGAATTGAGAAATCAGCATTCATAGGAACTCTTAAAAATACAATTGAAACAATTCTTCAGGATCTTAGAATGTGAAAGCAGAGGGAGAAAAGGCATAATTAAGACTACAGTGTTCCTCAAGCAGGACTCCAGCAGTTTGGTTTTTACTTCTCATTCCATCACAGACTTTCCGTGAAACCATGTGTAGGAGATTCATTTTTCATGTTTCATCTTCTCACTGCAAAATAGGAATAATATTTCCTTTTGCAAATATTTTCTCTTGTGCATGTTGAATGTAAATTATTTGGGGACAGGATGGTCAGGTTTTGATTCAAACCACTGAACTTCAGACATCTGCAGTGCTGATGTGTATGCCAAATGCAGGGTTTGTCAATGGAGAGGGAGGGAGGGAACTTTGGCAAGTTACTGGTTCCTTGTTATAGAAACCTCTGTTAGGAATGAGGCATTCAATAAATACATATTGACTATACATATTGGCCACTTTAAATATCTATTTTTAGGTGGAGCTAAGTCCCAAACAGGTGTCTGTGTAAAATATAATGGAGCATATATGTGACTTTACTGAATTCCTACTCGGAACAGATGTGTGACTTATTATATTTGAATTTTCTTCAAGCAGTAAGGTTCTCTCAAGAGGATGATTCATGGAAACACCTTGTCACAAAGGTTTTGATCTTTTCTTCTTTCTTTTTTTTTTTTTTTTAGTCTTTTTTAAACTGCAGGAGAAAATGACTGATTATGGCTGTTAAAGTGCTTTGTCTGCTTGTGGTTAATTAGCAGGTGTCATTTCCCTGAAGTAGTGTGAATTATCCTAATGTAGGGGCAAAGCTTGAAAATAATGAAGTTATTCAACTTGTTTACACACAGCAGCAGACAAACTAACTTTGCCTAATTATGATTCTACTTTTACAGAGTTGGGTTGAGAGTTCAGTCCTAATGTTTACTGGATTGTTTTCTGCTTTGAAGAAAATGTGGAGAATAAGCAGATACCTTTTTTAAACTAAAAGAAAAAAAATCCAAAATAGAGAAATAGAGAAAGATTATAAGAATTAACCAGGCAGGAGAGGAAAATAATAATTCTGTTAATACAACTCTACTAATAAAATTCTACTTACACAATAATGATTTGCCATGTTTTGAATGTAGTTCTTATAAATGAATAAAACTTTAATCTTTTAAAAGTATTGGTAATTATCTTTTTGAACACTGCATAATCTAAAAACATCTCTACAGTAACTATGCATTTCTTCTAGCTGAACTATATTCTAAAATATATGAAAAAATAGCTTTTGTTTAAATGACAAGAAGGTAGTTCAGAAACTTTCCAATCTCCTTCCTCAAAGTGAGAAACTCTCAGGCTCGTCCATCTATCTATCTATTTATCTGGTTTGCTTTTTTATTATCACAAAGGATTCAGTCACTGACAGTTTCTCAGGTCCTGCTTCTCAGGGCTGTATCTTCTTGAACTGACAATCCCAGTCTCACTCCCCTCTTCCTTTTACACATTCATTTCTTCCTTTTCCATTTCATGAGCTCCTTTCTTAATGAATAAAATGATCTCCTGCCACAATGAAGAGCTATTTAACATCCAGCATATTTTGTCCAGCGTATTGCTTTTTTGTACTAACATTTACTCAGAGGTGAAAAGGCTGTAATACATGTGTTGCAGTAATCTCTATTGCCCTAGAAGGTGGTCTGTCTTTAAATGGGCCATGAGGAATTAGGTATGCATTGACAAAATGCAGTCAGAAATGATTTTTGTTTTATTTCTGGAGCTTGAAGAAGGACTGAAATATATCAGGTTTGATTCTTTCTATCTTTTTCTATACATAGAATAAATGTTGCTTAGAAAGCACACATTCTGTTAGCATGTTTTCTGCTCTGTCCCCTTGCTGATTGTAGTAACAGATGGAGAGCTCTCCATGAAGCTTTTACCCTTCCTCCAACACGTCCATCCAAGATACAGCTCCTGTGCTTGTGATCACAAGTTAATGTCTGTTGATTGCTGCTTCCTTAGGGCACTTTAACTCTTTGAGAAAGTTGAGGTCTCCTGTTTCTTCTGTGAGGACTGAGCTCTGTACCAGCACGCAGCACAGGATTGCTTTATGTCAGAAGAGGTCTTCATCCAAACAGACAAGACATTGAGTGGGTGTGACTCTTGGAGGCAACATAACATGTTAGTTTAGAGAAAAACAAACACCAAAGGGTGGAATTAATCTCAGTTGACTTTAGATGACTACATCTGAACAAGTTGTCCAAAGTTCATTTACAGTTAATAGACAGAAATAAGCAGGGACTAGCTGACCTATATTACATGCAAGAGACCTGGATAAACTTTTAGGGGTCTTTTCTTAAAAAATGTACACTTCTTTCCTTATCTAAAATTTCTTTTGCCATGCAAGTTATTCTTTTAAGCTTACTAATGATAAATCTACCAACAATGTCTCAAACAAGCTACCTCTTGAAGTTAGAGCAATCAAACTGACCTGGCCAATATCTTACTGAATCTACACTGGTCATTCCCTTTTCCATCTCCTGCTCCACTTCTAGCAAGCAGGAACTAGAAAGCATGCTCGCCACATAAATGAAAGCCAGGTTCAGCAGAATTTTTGTAAATATTTTTGAAACAACCCAATCTTTGCCTTCAAAATATCGACAGAATTAGAAAGAGTTTTCTTTACAAGGAACTAAAAAATGCACATTTGGAATCAGCTTCTTAATAAACGAAACACCAAATTAATTTCACAAGAGGGCCTTTCTGTGTAAAGCTGCCTCTTTCGCTGTGGTGCTGGTGATAAGTATTCTTTTAACATGGAAATTACCACTGTGGAACTGCCAGTATGCGATCTCAGATCACTCTTTTGGCTTTGAAATTCAAACCTAATAGAAATCCTGCCAAGTTATTCAATGCTAGAATCCAAGAAAACTTAGCCCTGTGTTAAGCAATTGCTAATCAAGAGCTATCCCTCGACACCTGAAAGGGTGGATTCTACAAAGAAAAGAAAGGAGAGGTATCTTTGCTACTTTGCTCAGTTTTCTGCCCAGCTGCAGCAATTTTGTTCTATAAGCAGTCAAAAAAGAATAAAGTGAAGAAAGCAGCTGTATGGGATTATAGGCACATTTGCAAGATGCTCCATGTGTGGATTTTTTCCCCCCTTTAAATGCAGTGTGAGTGCAGTGTGACTAATTATACCAGAGAGGAAAGCAGAAGCTCTCTAGTTAAAGTATTTGGGTAATCATGTTTACTGCAGGGAAAGTATGCCTGCATTAAATAAGTCAAAACATGGTGCGTAAAATGTGGAATGACTTTGTAGGCACTGCAATAGAGAGGGAGATGTAGAAATAAGTCTCATTTGTCCAACTAGAAGCACTACCAAAAAAGATAAACCATCTGCTTCAACTAACTCAGCTCCACTTGAAAAATGCTAATTGAACAAAAGGAGGTTTAAACTTATCTTAAAAAAAGAAAAAAAGACAAAAAAACAAAAACAAACGAACCAAAGAACTCTAAAAAACTTGTCAGCCAGCGTGTTGCTAAGTGATTCAACAAAAATGATGCTATCCACAATTTGGTGAAGAGGTAAAAAGGACTGATTTTTCCCCTTCCATGTCCAAATTTGGATTTCTTTGATGTTACACCACAAACCAAACGCTTAGTCAGGAACCCATACTCCTTTAGTTACTTGCTGTCCTTCAAATCCCTCTTAAAAATACTCCTTTGTTGTGATGTCTGCCAGAGACTGGCAGTGGTTCAGGAGCCCTGTGTGCCGAGATCATCCTCTCCCCTGGTGACCAAATGTGGTTTGCCTGTGCTACGCCTCTGTCTGCTTGTCTGATTCCACCTGCTACATTTTCTCAGTAAGGTTGGTAGCTGTACAAAAATGTTTTTCACTAGCTGTTAATAAGGCAGAAAAAAACAAAAGGGCAATAAGCACATTTGGGGTTTCTTTGAAGCAAAGTTGGAAGCACATGTAGAGAACGTCACTGAAGAAACACTTGGCTGCAGGTTTAAATCTAAGTCTGTCCATTTAGTCCTGCATTCAAGAATACTGAAACAAGCAGAAAAACAACTCCTAGCCTTGTTAGTTTTGACGCATCTTTGAATAGCAGAGAAATCATAAGTGAAAAGGTTGGGGCAATATTTAAAAGGGCGAATGAAATGACCTGGATAAGCATAAGTTAGCTGGCCTGAATCTAATTCTGGGCTAAATAATGAAAACATATGTGGATAGAATTTAGTGAGAATTAATTCAGAGTTATAAAATACTTATGATTTTATTTCAATGTATTTATATGGAAGGGAATATATGAAAACAAAAGAGATTTCATTATTTGATGGATATTATAGCTTGGTTGATACAGACAACTGGATAAATGCAATATAATTCCCTAATATATTTGAGATTTCTGACTTAAATTTCTGGTATTATAAAAAAGGTTTAAGTTAGGTATATTAGAAATGAATACACCAGGAGACACAAATTATTTGATGTCATCAACAAATTAGAGGATTTCTTTTACCATGGAAAACCAAATAAAGCTTATGAACAAATATTTACCAATTCCTGGCCTTCATCTTATCTATAGGACTATAAGGTAATGGTAGGAGTTTTCAGAGATGTCTACAGAGGATTCATTCAAGAATTTAGCCCCTGTCTTTTCTCAGAAGGGATAAAAGATGATCTGTTCTACTCTGGGCTGGTATAGCCTCAGCTTGAATATTGTGTGCAGCTTTCGGCACTACAGTATAAGAAAATTATTAAGCTCTGAGAGAATGTCCAAAGGAGGGCTGCAAGGATGGTAAAGGGCCTTGAGGGGAAGCATGTGAGGAGCAGCTGAGTTCACTTGTTCTGTTCAGCCTGGAGAGGAGGAGACTGAGGGGAGACTTCACTGCAGTTACAACATCCTTGTGAGGGGAAGATGGGGGCAGGCACTGATCTCTTCTCTGTGGTGACAGGGACAGGATCCGAGGGAATGGCCTGAAGTTGTGTCAGGGATTTTTAGGTTGGGTATTAGAAAAAAGGTTCTTCACCCAGAGGGTGTCTGGGCTCTGGAACACTGGAACTGGCACTTCTCAGGGAAGTGGTCACAGCAGCAGCCTGACAGAGTCCAAAAAACATTTGGACACTTCTCTTGGGCACATGGTGTGACCCCCATCTTAGTCCTCTGCAAAGCCAAGAGTTGAACTTTGATGATCCAAGCAGGTCTTTTCCTACTTGGAATATTCTGTGATTCTGTGATAATTATTATTATCTTAATTATTCTTTCCTTATTCTTTAAATTCCAGCTAGTCTTTAAATTTGAAAATCCAGTATTATTTATTTAGAGATAAAAAGCATAACAAAACACAGTAGCTGGAACTTCCCATCAATTGCCAGATTGAAATCACATACAAATCAATAGGGGGAGGGAAAAAACCAAAACATTAAAAGACCAAAGGAAGAATTGACCATATGTCAATATCCTAAAATCTAAACTACCTGGAAGTTATGTTTGAATAATATGTTTTTCAATAGGGATAAACAGGAGAAATTTTACCATTTGATTAAGGCATTATGCAAGACAAATCTGTTTTAAATCACCAAAAATATAAATTAGTTAATTGTTACTTTCATTAAAAATGAAGATTTAGATAGTAGATTTGTATGTCCTACAACCCTAGTTGTAGATACAGGTTTGCAAGAAATTTCATTTCTTATCTGATAACAAGGTCTGCAAGTCACGTTTATTTTGGTAAAAATGTGCTTAAACATCTCTCATCAGTAAGGGTTAGCATGACAAAATTAGAAAAAGAAAAATTTCAGACTAAAATTTCAGAATAAAATTTCATATTAGTCATATAAGAAAAAAAGAACAGAGAAAAGATGAGTTTCTTGTATTAGCAGATTAAATCTTTTTTTGGCTATACCCAGGTTCAACTTTTGAAGTTATTTTGACATATTTATAAAGCGATAAAAAGAAAAACCTTTGGTTTTCATTCATTTAGTTCTTGCACTTCTCACTCCTCATACAAACATATCAGACAGATTTTAATTGAGAGCTAGGCCTTATAAAACAGAAAATCTTACTGTATTGGTTTTTTCAGGCTGAAAATTTCGAAACTGACAAGATGTAAACAATATATAACATCTATGCATGATATTTAGGGGAAAAAAAAGTCAGTGGCTAATTTTTAGCCACAATCATTGTTTTACATCTGTTTATGTTCCCAAGCATACCTTTCTATTTTAAAAGAAATCCTTTGCCCATAATACTATCCTATTTTCTTTTCTCCTCCTACAGAAGAAAGATTAATTTCCAAAAATATACATGGATACATGTTAAAATACAATATTTGCATGCTAGATATATGCTAAAATTCACCAGATTGCACATTAATATCTCTTGTGGCTTATTCGGACAATGCATTTGGACAATGGACTCTTGCAAAATGTTAATAAAAATATTAGCATTTATGTCCAGACCTCAGCAAAAGTAGTTGGGCTCCAGCCCTGCAGCACACTAACAATAAAAAACGTTAAGTTTAACACATTAATAGTCCAGAATATATTCTCACAGAACCTGTTTGTTAAACCTTTCTCATATGTTCTTGCTGACCTTACTCTTTGTGGTGTGGTTATAAGGAAGAGAGGCCAGTTGAGGATGGAGAGAGGCAATAAAAAGTTCTTTCAAATCCATACTGAAAAATGCCGTGGTGGACTTCTGGAGCCATAATGCCCAAACTCCATTGCCCCAAATTATGAGCACATTGTTATAATGTTCTATCAGTAGATGAGAAAAATACACAGGTGGAGAAAAAACCTCTCTGATAACATTTGGCACATGGATATGCATGGAAAGTCAAGGCAAAGAGCAATGCCAAGATTCTTAACAATACTCGCTATGTCTGAAATGAGAAAGCAGGAACATACATACATAAAAGGATTAACCTCCTTGCAATCTAGTTCTCAGCTAGGAATACAGTTTTTCTCAGGCATTCAACCAGGGACACAATGCAAAATGACTCCTCCAGCATGGAGACAGAATTTGGAGGTTTCACAGAGCAAAAATATACTCTGTTTCATATTGAAAACACACTGTGCAGAAAAACCATGTAATTCTGTAGTGCAGAGAATTGAAATCTGAAGCCCAATAGGAATTGTGACTTGGTTCCAAGAAAGCACGGGTGGGAAGAGGAAGGCATTACTGAACTGCATGTCTGCCTAAACAATGCAGTAAGAATAACATTCTTCTGATATCTGCAGTGCTGTTAACACAAATTTCTCATTTTCTTTTTTCTTTTTTTTTTTTTTTGTTCACTCAGTAAGATTCTATTACAGTTTATGTTTAAAATGTATGTTGTTGCACTAATAAAACATAATCAGGAGATTGGCTGGGTAAAAAAAAAATACTGTCTGGTTCACTAGAAGATTGGACAGAAACTGACATGAAGTTCAACTGGGACTATTTTTCTTAAAACCTATGCTATCTATATGGCATTGATCAGGCAATGTACTTATGAATAATGACTTTCTCATCCAGCTGTCAATCAAGAATGTTTTCTTACTGAAAATTATTTTTGACAACTGTTTTCAAGCTGCATCTGAAGAAAATAAACTCAGGTCTCATGTGGAAGAAACCCAAAGGAGAGAAGACAAACCTCTGCACTTGGAAGTTCTTGATTCGGATTTCTGCTCCAACACTTACCTGTGAGACTTACCACAAAGTAAACCGAGTTGGACCACTGGGATATTCTTTATAAGAGCCATGTTAAGAAAGGAGAGATGACTGTATAAATAGCTTTGAATCATAAACAATGCAATTCACCTTGTACAGTATGTAGACATGTTGCAAACAGATTATTTTTGCAACACTGAGAGGATTAAAAAAGGAAAAACCTATCACTAATTTTGTCCACATAATTTTATATTTACTTTATATAGTCAAAACCCAAAGAGGATTATAGTTGCAAAAGTCAACTTCACACTGCACGGAATGGACAGAAATCATTTCGTGTACAGCTGTTTGATAAATAATTTACTCTTATTGCTTACTTCCTTACTCTTGTTCCTTTTACCTCCTTATTTCAATTGCTTTGTTCATCTTTTTCTGAGGGAACAAGCTGGAATAAGTCAATATTTTTTTCACAAAATAGTCTCAAGCAAGGTGAGCAAAGTGGCATTCACATGCCCTGAGTCTCAGGTTGCTGTCACAATCACTAGAGAGAAAAAAGTATCCCCAAGTTAGTTTCATCCCAAGGTTAGAGACAGCGTTGAACAGTGTTCATTAACTAAAACAGGTACCAATAATGACTGACTTATGATTAGACACCCAAATGCTCAGAGCTCTAAAGTAAGGTGGGATTAATCTAATTGACAGTATCCACCCTTAAAGGGCTGCCTTTGAATTACTTCCCTGGGCCTGCAGGTCTCTGGGGGAGTGACAGGGTTCAATCACTCAGGAAAAATTGCACTGATTCACCCTAAGACTTTCTCTATTCCAAACTTGTAGCTGTGGTGATGGCCATAGCAGACTACAGTCCCTCCTGTTGCATCAATTCATCTCAGGCGTCAGGTCTGCTTTCAGCACTGACTGGGGCAGAGTCCTCCCAGAAAACAAGTGTGTGATTGTGTAGCCACAGGTGGGAAGAAAGTCCAGGGAGAAGCAGCAAGGAAGGATTCTTCTCACCTGTACTTCAGCACACACCATCAGCACATCTGCTTATGTGTGTGCTTCCCTAATGCTCTTCTACAAAGCCAGCTGAAAAGAACACCATTATGGGACACAATTTTGACTTTTCTGTCAGTCAGCAGCTACTGGAGAACTTTATATCTACTGCAGAAATTTTTTCTAGGTGAAAAAATTGTGGTGGTTGAGAATGCATCAACTTACTCTTTGTAGGTCTGTTCCTGTCTCTCCCCCAGGCAATTACTGCTGAGGAGACAGGACCAGCCTGGTCTGACCCAGTAGTCAGCCTGATGAACTTACTATTAATAGCAGCAGATTTGAACGGCAATTGCTGGCAGCAGGGAAATGATAAGGCCCGAGATTCTCTGGCTTTCTGCAGGCTTGAAGGGAGTAAATGCTGATGCACACAGAGCTGCCACCCACTGGCAGCTCCCCCTCCCCTGTCCCCCTGCCCAAGCTCCTTGCTCCAGCATTAGCCTCCAACCTCACCCAGTCTCAGTTACCATCTGCTGCAGTCAGTTGCTGCTTCCACCACAAGCTTTTCATCCAAGCTCCAGCACCAGCATGGCAATGCCAGTAATGAGTTCCCAGGCTCAAAATCAGTCTTCACTCTACCATTCTTATTCTCTCAACTGTAGCTCCAGCATGCAGAGGCTGTTTCCTCACTGCTTTTACCAGACTGTTCCCACACCAGCAGAAGAGCAGCATCTACACAAAAAAAAAAAAAAAAAAACCCAACCAAAAGCACTCTTTCCTGGTGTACAGTAAGTCCTGCTGCAGATGTTTCTTATATATGGGGTTGTGAAGATGTGCGGGTGACTGGAGCATAGACAATGTCCATAGAGTCCTACAGTCCAAGATTTCTCCAGTGGGAGCCTATGAACTTACTGTGTATAGTGGGATTTGTACACCACCCTCTTACTTTTATTACATCTCCAGTCAGAAGAGGTAATTCAAACAAAGTCTACCATCAGAATTTAGCCTTTCTTTTAAATTTAATATATTTAAGGAAAAGATTAAGGCCCAAACCTCAAAGCTGTGGTTACACTAGGGTTACATTACAGGGATATTTTTCAAATATGAAGCTATTTGAAACACAGAAATTGTCACAGATCTTAAATTATTTCTTTTTCCCCAATCCTACCTTCAGTACTCCTAGTTCAAGTTTATGTGAATTTGACTGACAAGCCTTCAGCACTAATTTTTTTTCATGGTAAAAACTATTTTTTAATCAAGTTCTGAAAAATAGGTACGTATTTGGGTTAGAAGTTTTCAAAATTTTTGGTCTTAAGGAGACCCTTGGTCTTAAGGAGACCCTTAAGAAATTTCTGCCCAAATAATTCAATCTTTGCAAATCACAGAACAACCCAAACAAGGGTCAGAAAATGATACATTTCAGGCTCTCTTAACAGGCAATATTACCAGCCACTACTATAATTTTATGAGATAGTATTTGAAGCTGAGTTTTTCCCAAAAAACACTGGGATGAATAATTTTGTCTGAGAAGAGGAAACAGAAATCACAATGGTTTCCTTGCTGGAACTGATTAATTCACAATAATTTGATTATTATTATTTATTTGATTTATTATTTGAAAATTTGATTTCATCCACTGATATCAGTCCTACATCATTCCTATCCACCACAGCTTGAAAAATCCTGTTTCAAGTGAATCCCATTCAAACCCAAATGGTGAGGCCAGGTGCTCTCCTTAAGAGCAGTAGCTTTAGAATTCCCAACTTCTCCTTTCAGAAAGCCCTACACAAAACAGACCAATTATTGTTGTTGTTGTTGTTATTATTATTCAAAAACCAGTTCTGAGAAATACTTTAAATAACAGAGGAAAGCAAAAATGCTAATCCTCTTACATAACACAAATCCCAGATGGCCTTGTGTGGAGGGGAGGAAGAAGCCATAATAGCAGTCACCATTATCTACTGAGCTTGGTGACAGATGTTAAAATGATGCAAGTGCTTGTGCTCACTCACAGAACTTCAGTTAGGTTTTTCTTTTCATATTTCTCACAGAAATAATAATAAATAAATAAAAAATTCATGTGCAAGCAAACAAACACTAATCTCACTGCAAGTGTGCAACTTATTCTGAATAATACCTCAAGTAAAACTGTTAGAGTCTCCCCATTCACAGTTCTACTTAGATACAGAAAACTGACGCTGGAGCACTAACATCCTGTCGTTCTCAATTCCAAATCTAGAAAATATTCAAATAATAGCACCGATTGCTAGTGATACCTATACTTGTCCCATTCCCTAATACAACACAGACTGTTTTTACATCAGTGTGAAAACAGCTTTCTTTCTCTGGTCCTAAATTGTTTCAAATTTATGGCTGGTCTCTGTGACACAAAGAGTACACAGCTGCCCATTTCCCCAAGCCTTTTGTCACAGGGAAAACCTTATAGTTGAAGATGACAGGGCTGCAGTGGAAGGCTGAGAAGGTACTCATCTGCCAGGAGACAAGATTTACTTTAAAATACATCCTGAGTTCCTGCACAGAAATGCTCACTTAACAAATCTACATGCAGGAACAGAAACACTTCTATGAAAGTGTTTCTGTTCCAGTTTCACAGGTGTGTGTTCAGAGTGTGTGAGAAACCAGTTTTGCTCAGACCTTGTCAGCTCTCAAAGTAACATCATTACAAACCAGGCACCAAACAAATGCAGAACATGTTGTATATGAGGTCACAAATAAATTCGGGGACAATCTGAGGTCAACACAAGAATCCTCCTTATCTACCTCTCTTGGACCCTCTCCCATTCACATAATTGTGAAACCACTGTTTCCTGTCCTTTTCCCAGGGATTCATGAGAAATACAGAAATCTAACCTGTTGCACTTCCTCGGACACAGGTGCTGCTGTAAAACAGCACTTTTTGCAGGCAACAGTCTGTCCTAGAGTGCCAGAGGAGCTATTGCCCCACAAGGCAGTGAGGGTCAGCAGCTGCCCCAGGGAAACTAATAATAGTTTCACAGCTATCCTGCCTCTTGGAAATATCTATTCAATATGTTACTCCATACCCACTTCATCTCTGCCAATGCAGAGTGAAATGTGGAAATGCTAATCTACACTAGGGCCAAAAAAACCCCTAATACATCAGTAGAGGCTGAACCCTCTAATTCCTTGCACTTTCCTACAGCAACCCTGAATATCAAGGGATATCAGCCTTCCAGTTCTGGTATTGGTCTGCATCCACCCAAATGCAGAGAATGATTTATTAAAATATGTGTCTGAGGATCATATCTGTACCAGTGGAGAAAACATCTGAGAAAGCAGTCTCACTAGTTCACCATTCTTGGCTTGGAGAAATGAGCTGCTCTTTGATTGAAATCACATTCTCTCACCCTCCCATTCTTTTGTCTGCCCATTGCAAATAATCATGAATCAAAACCTCCCAAGAACCAAGTCAGATGGATAACTGACAGAGCAACAAACTCATTCAGTTAAGGTATGCAGGCTACAGCCTTTTTGCAGCTCTTCTGTCTCCAACACTATATCTCTTCTGGTTTCTGCAAATAAACTCAGTGCAGTACACCTGGTTGAGAAGGGATTCCTTCAAGGCCTCAGCAGGATGATGGCAGCAGGCCCCTTCATCTAACCCCACTGAGGTGCTATTCAGCCACGAGGGCAACTTTAAAAAGAAAGATCATAATCAGAAAGGAAACAATGATTTTTCTAAAAAGCCCAGAAAAGGCTTATATTCAGCTTTACTTCAGCTTCCCTTGCAGAGCAATGATTTATTCAAACTACAGTTTAAATGTCTCCTCAAAGAGTTAACTTATTAAAAGCGATCATGAAAGAAAATGCACATTTATACAGAAATTATAGAGAAGTCTCTTGTCTTTATCAAGTCTCAAGAGTATTTACACTTAAAAGCCTCCCCCCACCCCCCTTTGCCAGATAGAAACAATAGTGCAGGTGCATTGCCCTTCAGTGAACAATGTATTTATCCTGGGAGGCAGGAAGTTGGTTTCACACCTGTTTCTTCTTTTTATTTGTTCTTGGCCTGGCTAATTTGCCGAATGTCATGATTGGTACAGCTGAGGCTGTCAGAAAGAATTGCCACTTTGTAACATGACGGCCTAATTCTGGCAGTTCAGATTTTACAATGATTTGCCTTTTGTTCTTTCTTTCAGTAGTAGTCTGTTTTCTGTACTGCACACAAACGAATCTGATCAGTAGTAACAGAAAATGTAAGAATAAAATAGGCTGCTTTATTAGATGACTGTCCCTTTTCGATATTATTTTATTATATTAATTTTATTATATTAATTTTATTATTTCTAAAGCCAATGAAGGTTAAATTTCTGATATGATAAAAGTGTGTCATGCCATGGGCTGAAATAAATATGATTTTGCAGGAATTCATGACAGATTTGGAAAATTTTTTGTCAGAATTCAAGGACTGCTGAAAATTGAGAGGTATTCAGCTGTCTCATTAATATTAAAGACATAGCAAGATGTAGCAGAAATTTTGTACCCACATATCCATTTAGGTTGTTATTTTATCATCAGTGCTGGTGTTTTTTTAATCTAAATCTAAGTGGGCACTTTCAGGAACCGAATTATCCTGTTGATGACATTCGAACTATAGCCGAGAGCTAGGAAGTTTTTTCAGTGGGTAAGTCAGCTCAACATAAGAAAGAATATACTTAATGCATAGTTTTATACAATTAATTTTGCTTTGATTGAAACATTTTAAGAGTGATACAACTCTCTTACCATCTGATCCCAACAAGGACACCACTTCCCAGGCTTCTCTGTTTAACTGTACTGTGTACCTTTGAGAACTTCCACTGTGTCCCAAAATGCACATGTTTCACAGAGCATGAGCCACTTGCAGGCACAGCACCCACCACCCCACAAATCTTCCAGAATTCACCACCCTGGACTCACCCATAACACCTGCACCAATGTACCACCTGCACCAATAAGCACTCATTCTAGTCTTGTGGTAGCAAAAACTGATTAGCTAAATCTTGGTTAGGATGGGGATGAAGAGGGAGGAGGCAAGGCTGGGTCATGGCAAGATCACCAAGATGCAACCTTTCCTCATAGGTCACAATGCCATGACCAGAATGAATGTGAGAGGCTTCTCAGCATCTGTAGTACAGAAGCACATTTTTAACACTGCAGGACATTGGTACAAAGATCAAGCCATCTTTTTTAAACTTGTATGGGACATGTCATGAGCATTCACACATGAAACCACAACTTACCATAGACAGATAGGCACAGACAGAGGGCTGCTGATTTCAGGTTCCAAAGGCCACCTAGACAGTCTTTGGTAGGAGAGAGTGACAGATGTAAAGAAGCAGCAGACTATTTTCTGATCTTTTCCTTCAGAGGATCATTAGCTTCACTAATGCAGCTGTATCAGACATTTAAAGAGATGGGGCTTTACAATTCCAAGTTAGCCAATCTTTTATTGCTTTCATTGTCAAGGACCTTCTTCAAGGCTGTTCTCCATTTACTTAACCCTTGACAATATTTATGGAAAACTCAGACATCATTGCCATGTTCCATAAGAATACCATATCCAGCCACTACAAGACTATCAAAAGAACAGACTTCCCCTGCCATCTTCATTGAATCTGTCTGAGTTTATAATAATCATACAGTGATGCTTCTTCATTGTGGGCCAGTTGCATACATTGTTTTCACCAGTCATGCTCATATTGCCCATCTATTTCAAATATCTGGCACTGTCCTACTTTTGTGGCTAACAAGGATCAACACATCTCAAGCCAACCTAACAACCCAAACCAAGAGTTTTCGCTTGCTGCTTATTCCTTTTTGACCATTTCATTCCTAGTCAGCATGAGTCAATATTTTCAGGTTCTGCCAGACGTTTTCTACAGTGCATTTGGTTGTCTTAGGACATTTTCAGTATGAATAGTTCAGTGCTTGTGTGGAAAACATCATCCAGATTCTTGCTACATAACTGACATGAGGAGAATGGAGACATTATAAGCTGTACAGCCTCCAAAAAGACCATACAAGCCAGATGATGCCTGCTCAGTCCAGAGGCAGGTTTGTGTATTGTCTATACTAACAGCTTTCCAGACTGCCAAAGGTGTGTATACATATATATACACTTAGGATTTCCCATGTATTCCTCACCTATCCTTCAACAGCATGGCTTATGAGCAAGTAACAGATTCTGAATTACCCTTTTTCTGGTTCTGTCCAGATCCTTCATCTTGCTTTAGAAAGGTTTTGTATAGGCTTCCCCTCCATCATATTTTACCTCTGCAAACAACAGAATTTTTTTCTCTCATTCATATAAATTGACATAATTTCTGAGTTGCCCTATCACCTGACACTTAAAATACCTAACATGAATTTGTATTTAGTGTCTCCTTGTTTCTTCACAAACAGTATCACAGAAATAGAACTCAGAGGTCATGTTTCCTTTCCCTCTCCTCTATTTCCTCCACTCTCATAGAACCCAGTATGTATATCAACCAAAGAAACATACAACAGCACTCACAAATTGAGAATGCTAGAGAAATGAGAGAGACTACTTTCTAATGTCCTGTTACTTTTTTCTATCCCTGGGTAAACATTCTCCACTCACAGAGCTACAGCTCTTGTCCTGGAAGAAGGCAGTGAAGAACAGGATCAGTAGTGGATGAAAAGCTTTCATCCACAAAGGAACAGTGAGTGGTCCTCTGGCATTTATGCCTAGTGAAGAGTAACTAATTTTTTCTACCTGACCCAAGAGAGCTGCCAAGTGCCAACAAATGCAAAACTTTCTTCTTATCATCCAAAGGAAAAGATATGTTAAAGTTGTCAAGCAATCACACTGTTTGCTGTTTGTACAGGTGAAATGTATTGGCCCCACAAAGAGAGACTGCTGGGCACAGGGAAAACTTAGGTCATCAGCTTGCACTGAAGATTGCCCAGCTCTACCCAACTCTTCTCCAAGGACGAGTGTACAGACCAGCCTGTCCTGCTGAAGGGAGTTCACAGGAGGAGAACTCCAGTCACAGTCTTAACTAACCTCCTTTACTGGGGTCTTTTTAGGCACAGTCATAATTTATTTGGGTCTTTTAGAACAGATTAAGTGCAAACAGAAGCCCTTTAAAGGGCTTTGAGAGAGATTACTCAAAGCAAGATAGACATCTGACAAACAGGCTAGTAATAACATATCTCCATAAAAGAAGAGCAAGCAAGTGAATTTTCAAATTATTGGCCGCCTTTCTATGTGCTTGAAGAAATGTATTCTCCACAATCTGAAGAGACAAAAAGGAAGAGAAAAATATACAATAAAAAACCCCAAAACAACCTAGGAATCCCAGTTTGTCCCATGTTAAAAATAAAAAATCCCTTATTCCTTATAACCTTTCTTAGAAAAATAACCCAAATTGAAGAAAATACTACCAATTTTCAGTCCCACCTACAGGAAAAACTTTCAGAAACTCTTTTACCTGTGTGTTTTCGTGGCAGACCAGGTGCATGTGAGTACCTACTGACAGCATCAAAGGCACTGGGTTAATACTTCTGCTCTATCTTCAGCAGGTCCAATCTACTTTGCTTTGGACATAGCACAAAACCCCTGGTGAACTGGCTCCCTTGATGGCCACCAGTGAAGAAATGTCTGCCACCAAGGCAGGGGAGCTGTGGCATGAATGCAGTCATGAATATCTGGCAAAGTCTTATGCAAAGAGTTGTTTCCATCAAAGATCAGTTTTACCAGTGGTGTGTCTCTCTCCATACCTAATGGGAGTCCTAAAACAAGACTGGGTATTCCTTATGGAATTGTTGTATATCACTCCTCCCAGTTTTGTCTCTCATGATTTGGATTATGTTATCCAAGGTCTTCCTGATGACAGACAGGCCTTGACAATGTAAAAATGTTTATCTGCTGTCTGATCCATTTTTGGAGCATAGCAACAAGATGCTCCTGCCAGAACTGAAGATATTGGCTGCTGAAGTGCTTACTTTCTCTCAGAAAAACTTTGAAAATTTGCAATGATAAAGCTTTTGTAGATGGTGATAAGAATGGACTCACAGACTTTCAGTACAACACTTAGTCCAAGAAAAAAATTGAACAAACTGAACCTGAAACCCCACTTCTACTTCCATTATGTTCATATTATACAGAAAAAATTGAAGATAAGTGAAAGGAAAAGACCCTTTCAGAGATTCATAGGATGTTGAGAATTAAAGTTATAAGAAAGATGGTGTTCTATGTTCTGTATCTCAAATTCTTGTTTACAAAGAACTGTCATCTGAACAATCCAGCAGAAGGCTGGATAGCAAAAAGCTGCTTAACAGAAAAAGGAGTACTGACATTAAAACCTTGAGGTTACTTTTGCACATGGCTTGTCACAAAGAAATATATAGAAATAAAAATATTTTAAAATAATTTTATCTCAGAATTCAATTTTAAAGAATAAGCTGAGATAGTTGAAGCAGATTATTTTGAAAAAACAAGGTTGAGAATATAATTGACTGCATATAAGAAGGGAGGATTCAAATTCTTTTGTAAGAGTCATTAATACTAATCTGAACTGGTGAAATAAAATCCTGTGATTCAGTCCCAAGAAAACAATTAACTGATTGCAAATTATTTTAAAAAAATTATTAAAGACAAGGGATTAGTTTAAGATAATTCTTGTCTTCCATACATATTAGTGCCATAAAAAACACAATGGGTAAACACTTGTTTATTTAATGGAAAATGGTATTTAAAATCAGCAGAGATACAGTGAATTTAGGGCCAGAGGGGACTCTTTTGATCCTGCAGTTTAACTTTGATAAAGCAGGACAAAAAATATAAAATTTCCATTGTGAGAGAACTGCTCTTTGGTGTACGTATTTTATTTAGACACCTAGATATTATTTAAAAATCAAAATTGTTCATGTCAATAATTATTTTTAATTATCTCCCATTTCTTTCTTAAAGAAATAATAAATTATGTTCTGCAAGTATCTGGTGACTTTGAACTGTTAGATAATAAAAGATACTACACCTTCTAGGGAAATGGGTTAAAACTAAAATAGTTTGGATAAAAAGTCCATGTATTTAGGTTTTCATGCTAGATTTGAGTTTTTTCAGGCTACAAGTTTCTGTGCAGCTCAGTGCTAACAAGAGCTCAATGGGGTTTATCCATTTGCTTTTATCCTATAGGGCAGGCTGTAGCACCACGCAGGTTCATACTCTAAATTTGAAATTTGCTTTCCACAGATCTCTCTTCTGAAATTATGAAGGGGTTCTGTCACTTGCCATTAAGCACTACAAAGAAACCCTTCTCTTGCCTTGTGACTCTGTGTTATTGCCACTAATTGTAGAACATTACAATTTCAATTTCACAGCATCAGTTCAGTTTGCTACCTGTGATTCCAGAAACCATTGAGCCATACGAAGCAAGGATGAGAGGCCTTATCCTCTGGTTTACCTTCATCTGTGTTTTTGCTCTTTTTCAGATACCATGAGTCCTAAGATCAGACTGACCACCCCTTTTGGACAAGTAGAGGTGTGTCTACAAAGGAGAGGATTTAGATAGTTTTCTGATTATTTTGGTGAAAGAGGAGTTTTTATTCAGTGCATTCTCTCTCTCTCTCCAGGAGAATTGAGATGGGACTACCTTTACTCCAATTGTGCACAGTTTCTGTCTCGGGTGGGTTTGAGCCTAAGTGCTGCAGATTGCACCTACACTCTTTTGATGTCTGTGCAACTCATTTCTCTTCTTACTAAAGCTTTGCAGATTTGGGATGATTCTGGCTGAATGAAAAGCTCAGCCTTGTGGTAGATCTGTATATATCAAGGCCAGGTTGAGATGTTTTGAAGCGGAGAGGTGTAAACAGTGATGTTCATGACAGAAGAATGGAGGATCAGATAAACAGCACATGTTCAATTGCTCACAAGGCTGTCATACAAAGCTGAAGATGACACATTACTTGTTTTGAATTCTCAGAGTCAGAAGCTCTCTTTCTGACTAAACCCTACCTAAGCTTCCTGTTCCTCATGCTTATTCCCTTTGTGAAATCTAGTCATAATACCTATGAGAACAAAAGTTTTAGGGCTCAGAATACAGTCTTTTTTTTTTTTTAATAAAATGTATAAAACCAGAGTATGTTTTCTCACTTGTTGTCTGTCAGTAATTGTTATTTAAATTCATTCATACATACAAAAAAACATTACTTCCAACTATTAGGTCTACAAACTCCAGCTAGACTTGGAAGATCATTGCCATTTGTACCTTATCAACATTTATGAGTGATTCAGAGCTCCAATGACCCCTTGGCTATAATCAAATTGGTTTTGATTAAGAGATGAGATTTTCCACTGCTTTCCATAGACTTCTGCAGATATAATTGAATGGAACTTAGCAAACTGTTCAGCTGATCTATTGTACAAGAATCTATCTCAATCTTTCTTAGGCATAGTATCTTGCCAATACTAAGATAATAGTATACTGTTTGAAATATATGTCTCCTCCTATGAATGAATTTAGAAGACAAAAGCAGTAAAATTGAAGCTGATAAAAATACGTTGTTCCACATCACCTGAAAAGGTGGATCATAATTTTCCTTAACTAAATACAAGTGAACAAAACTGCTAATGTGTTATAGCTGATATAAAATATTAATCCAAAAGGTTAAAAAAGAAACTTGCCTTCTTCTTCATGTCAGGGTCTTTTTTGCAGGCTAATGGATTTCCTTACATTCACCATTATTCTAATTTTATGAAAAAACAGAAATATTTTTAATTTAAAAAAAAATCAGATACAAGGGAGCCTTGCAGTCGTTCAAAAAGCACTTTTACAGGATTCATTCTCAGCATATGAAGCCAGGTAACTCAATCTCACATGCTGAGATAACCATCTAAATAATCCAGTGAGGTACTGAAAGAGGTAAACAAATCTTGATAGCAGACAGGTGGTACAGAACCATAGCAACAGAAGGTCTGGACAATGTGGTACAAATGCAAACAGAACCCTCCATATGTATTGTTTTGTCCTCTGCTTAACGTAAAATTTTACTTTAGGTCCAGAGTATTTCAAATTTAAATTAACACTTGCCATGTCATCTCTTCATTCTTTGCACCCGTCTCCTCCTTGCCTTCCAGTTTTGGTCAACATTTGTTGATGAAGTGCTCTTCCATCTCCAGCCATGACCAAACCTCAGACTGTGTACATATTTCCCTACAAAAAGTCCTATCCCCACTTTTTCCCCTCTCAGGCCTGCCTGAGTACTGCCAAGGTGGGTGGGAGACTCCTAGACTTTTATTCATGTGCCCCACATAATCAACATAGAGTGAGAAGTGGCAGCAAAGACTTCTAGAGGAAAATCTTGTCTTCCTCAGTCCATCTAGTGAATTGATGATCTGGCAGCTCTCAAAATTATGTACTTTACACCAATTCTATCAAGATTTTAGGCATTTATGTCTAAAGGACTGTTTAATTGAATTTTAAATTTCATATGCAAACTGTCTGTCATAGGCTGCATTTACATTGGCATATTGGTTCAGAGAAGTTGTGCATTCTTGAAATGGCTCTCTCAGTCATCCCCACTTACTGCATATAGGCTGAATTCACAAAAAGGTTTTAGTGTTTACAAATCAGATCACTTCTAGGGCTGTGTTACAGTGCACACCAAATGGGCTGCTGCCCTTCAGGGAGATGTGGCAGTCTCAACCAACAATCAACTCTTTAGTGAGCTCAGAAATATATTCATTGTAGGGGTGTTCGGTCCAGAACACCATATTAAATCTAGACTGAAGTAAGATGCCCAAACTATGTACAAAACAAATATAAAGATCTCATATTTATTGCTTTAATCTATGTATTCCAAATTAAATTATTTTATGTGGATATAGTTATACCAGTACCCCAACTGAACTTAAACTCAGACTTTCCTGCCCTCAGGTACCATTTTACTACTTCTGCTTTTCTTCCATTGTTTCACTTGGCATGTACCTCCCTTGACATTACTTCTCCTGTAATAGCACTCTGCTATATTTTTCCCATGCAAAAGCTTTCTGTTTTAGTAATTCAAGGCATTAGCAATTACCCAGCATATCTTTGACTAGCAACAAAAGTGAGTGTAGCTGTCTACAACTGAGCAATTGTCAAGGCTCTTCTTATAGTCAATAGAAAGAAATAGGCAATTTTAGGGTATGATTCATCTTAACCTAACATAGACACTGAATATGGGTCAGATAAATCATGTCTCTAAAGCACCTGCTACTCCTTATTGACAATATAGAACACCTACTGTGACTAGATCGGATTTGGATCTCCACTCTGCAGCCATCTATCATCTGCTGTTTTCCAGATTGTCTTCTATCTTTTCTGGTTTGATTTTCATTTATTAGAGTGTCACAAAAGCCTGGTGATCTGGATGAAAGTAGATTAAATAAGCAATCAGGTACATGCTTTTCTGGGGAGAAGCAGGAAACTTGGACCCTGAGAAATGTGTTTCCTAACATGTTTTCTTCAGTAGAAGAATCAGTGGGTGAGTTTCCAAATGATGTATATGCTAGATGACATCTGTGTTAAGTTCTGTCTGATTCAGACCAAAGGAGGAACAGCTACTGCTTGCTTTGTATCAGTGAAGCAAGAAGCAGCAGCATTTATATCCTACCTAGATTCAGTCCTGACACCTTCCAAGATGAGCTGATTGTTCAACTGTGTGAATAGATAGATAGATGAAATCAGTTAAAGCAATCAGCAAACATTGCAGTAATCACTGAAAATCAGAGTATTCATCTCTTGAGGAAAAGGAATTACTTCAGATTTACCCAAAGGTGATCCCAGGTACCATTTGGATGCAACTACGTGTCTGTCTATGAAATGAGAATTGGGTAGAGTATGGGGATTTGGTTTCACATGCAGATTGCATTTACAGGGCATGTTGAGTATTTAAGTATTTAATAACAAAGCAATTAGTTATTTACACAGAGGACAATAAGACTCCTTTGGAAATATCCATCTCATTGCCATTAAAAGCAAATGAAGTGATTATAAACAGTGTAACCACACAATTAACGGATTAAATCCACAGTCTTCTCTATACCAGACCTGCTTTTCAATATGACTTTTGTGATTGAAAAAATAGGCTTGTACATGGTGACGCATACCTAAGCCTTCTGAGCTCAAGTGAAATTTTTAATTAAAAATGTATGTTTAAAGAGAAACAGCTTTCTCAAATATAGGATAATGAAAGAATATGAATGCTGACAGAAGTGTAGAGCTCACAAAAATGGCTTTAGGGAGAGGGGGAGGTAATAGGATGCCAGACAATGATTAAGTATTTGAATATTATAAAAATAATTTATTATAAAGATACTCCCTTTCTACAGATATGATTGTAATTTTGCTGCCAAACAAAAGACAGTCAACAAATTACAAATTACAGAAAGTAGAAGGGAGAAAGCTGCTAAGTAGCTCTTTCTTGGAGATTTGAAAACATTGAAAATGTTGTATTATACTTGTTCAAAATTCTTCAGAATAAAATACATTAGAAGACCTATAATCACATGATGAGTAATCTGGACTGTAGAAATTTTTGCTAAAATAGAGGTCATGTAAGGAAATATGATGACTGGATTATGTAAGGGCATCTCCTCCAGACATCAATTATGGTTTTGGCCAAACAGTAGGGTATTTAGGTTCTCAAATTCCCTAGTGTAGTTTCCATGTTATGCATTATTTTTTTTTTTGTTGTTGTTCAAATGCATTTTAGTGTGAATAACTGCATTTCATTTTCCCAAAAAAGGCATCTAAGGAGAAATATATTTTATGGGTTTTGCATAAAGGTAAAGAATACTATTTTCAATACTTAAATACACCCCCTCACACAATTTTTCAAATATTGTATTTCCTTACAAAATAGATGTTGACACATTGACTATACAGAACACCGGCTGAATATTGAAGGAGTCTCCTTCATGCAATGAAATATTTATTGTTTTCATATCTTATTGTATATTTTAGTATAGTTCCCAATCTAAATAAAGAGACAGAGTTTTAAAGGTACTAAAAAAGTAGAAAGACACCAAAGTTGTCCAGAGGAGGAATGAGAAACACATTCTAAGTCATCTTCAGAGAAAATAAAGTTTCAAAGGTATGATTTTTTAAACATGTATGCTGTATATATAATACATATATAGAAAAGCATAAAAGAAAATATTTTTTCACTCAGTGTAACAAAAAGGAGAGTTTTGTGATAGATTTGCTTAAGAGCTTCAAGATTAAATAAATACATTTCACAGAAAAGAATCATCAAATCTATGAATGAAAGATGCAAGATACAGAAAAACCTGCTTTCTGGCAATGCAGGACATGTTTTGCTAGTATACTTTTCAGGCATCAGTCATTCTGTTTTAAATTTTACAAGCAGTGGTACTAGAGATTGCCTGAAACTTATACGTTAAAAAAAAAAATAGCTAATAGCTTGTTTGGGATATCTGACAAAATAATAAAACAGTTCAGGCTCTCTCTGTATGGAAAGCAGGCCTGAATTCCCCAACAAAGTGAAATACTTAAGTGGATTTTCGAAATGTGTGTCACGAGAATTGATATTGGTTGAGAAATGAGAGGTTTAGAAATATTCAGCTGAAGAGCAGTTAGTCTTGTTTTCTGATAAGCTGTCAGAAAACAGCTTTATATTTTGAGCTTGGATGGGCCTAATAGTTTAGTCACCATGTCAAGCATCAGTAAAACTTCATTCTGTCAGCAGTAGACTTACAGTGTGCCACTACATTTTAAAATGAAGAGTTGGCGTGAACTCTGTAAACCATAACCTCAGGCTCTTCCTGGAACTGTGATACACCCACGCCATGCAGCCTTCACTGAATATCTTGTTAACACTCCTCCCCCATGCACGGCTGTTGTACTGTATGTGAACAGCAACAGTCAAATATAAGACTAAGAACCAGCTGCACCCTATTATTCAGTTCACTTTCATATTTGCATACTTACCAAATATTCCCTCGGTGGGATATTCGTTATTTCTAGTATTTTACTTAGCACCAGAACAGAATTTCTCACTAAAATAGGTTTTTATCAGAAAGGATGTTTATTTCTTGAGAAGACATTGGATCACAGATATATATTACTTGCAATTAATTTCCACTGAAGCACAAGGGAATTTGGCTTAGAATTTCAGACACTGAAGTTTTAAGTCAGCTCCATCATGTGCACTGGTTTAAGTTCAGGAATGTCAAAATTTCCAAGGAACATTCATACAGAATTTAGCCCCGTCCTAAATTTTGAAAAAAAACATTATGTCTGTTGCTTGAATATCTGTGTTGTTTGTTTTTTTTAATAGGCTACAGTTTAATAGGCTTGGGACCGACCTCATGCTCTGCCTCATCTTAGGGAAAGAAAAACTTTTGTTTGCAAGACCTCTACTTCTAGAGCAGGAAAAGATTTTTTTTTTTTTTTTTACTGAATGTTACCCTCAGACTGTACCCTGGGACTGATGAAGTTTGCTAGATTACATAGTTCACAATACTACAACAGTACAGTAAGTTACATCGTAAAGTCCAGGCACTTCCTCTAGAAAAACAACTTTTTTTACTATTTCTTTCATATATCTGAACAAAAAGAATCTTCACATTCCTGGGATTTTTCACTTTCAAGGCAGTGACATGTCTTTCAGCACTGAGACCAGTGGTAACCACGGTTACATTTACTTATTTCCTTTCTTTTGGGGCTCTGCTAAAGATACACATACAGTGACAGACTTGGAGGTCTCCTAAGCCATCAGCCTGACTTGACACCAGCTCTTAGAGGTACCATTGCAGCTGGTAAGATTCACAACAGAACTAATCACTGCCAGCTTATATCTGGTAAAACCAGATATTTGACCACCAATATAGAGATATTTTTCTTAGAAAAACATTAGAAAATGAAAGAGCTAGGGATAAGTAAAATTTAAAGGAAGTCAACAGATAGAAAAAATGTGACTCAATGAAGAATAAAAAGTGAGAGAAAAAGAGTAAGGGGAAGAGAAAATGGGTCCCAGTGGAAAAATAAAATAGCACTGTTATAAGGTAAATCAGCTACCTGTGACTCCCTAACTGACAGGACAGTAGCATCTATGCCTACAGATTATGCAGATTATGCAGATTGTCTTAC
The DNA here is from genome assembly GCA_013401135.1 of Cettia cetti. NCBI lineage: Eukaryota > Metazoa > Chordata > Aves > Passeriformes > Sylviidae > Cettia > Cettia cetti. The sequence goes on along the minus strand of VZUI01056213.1, from coordinate 149,270 downwards.
TTTTAAAAAATGGAGTTGGGCTTGATTGGGTTAATTTCCCTAGCGGCTGAAACATATGAAGGACAGAGGTGGCTTGAGAGAAGAAAAAATAAGGATTCAGTATACTACAGCATATATATAGGGGAGGGAAAGGGCAAGAGGAGACTCTGCAGTAGCATCTGTAAGGGATCATATACTTCTCCAAGTACTGTTAATGTGAAAGTTGCAGTCTCCCTTGACTGCTTGCTACATTCAAATCAAACCTGGCAGGAATATGGTAAAGGTAAAGGCACTGAGTTCTGTTGTGTAGTCATTACAGTCTCATCATAATAATACTACTGTATCAACACATGGGTGCTGCAAGACAGTACAAGGAAGTAAGAAGTGATGGGACTTGTGAAATGTGCTTCCCTTGTGTCACAAATACACTAAGGAAGCATTGTTCATCTTGCAGCAGTGTTGAAGGCCTGCAGTTTTGGTGTAGTCAGATTAATGTGAGTATGGCTCAAGATCTGTACAACTCCTTAGACACACATGCATGAATACCAGCCCCAGGACACACTGCTGGGAATTACAGGGCCACAGAAGGCCAACTGCCTGCTTGGAGAATGGGAAAAAAATGCCACCTCCTATCTGTGGGAGTGAAAATTCACCAAACACAACCTCCAGGGAGAAGACCCAGAGAAGATGCCCAGCCTGTCTAAACTGCAGGGCCCCTGAGCCAGGAAGCTGCAACCAGAGCAAGAGTCACTTCCATGGGATGACTCATCTTCTGAAATTGTTTGTCCCTCCTCACAAACTGCAGAGGGAGCCCACTATCTGACACATCATTTTGGGTTTATTTTTGGTAATCAGTAAAAGGTTTTATAGAAGAACTAATCACAGAAGAAACCTTCTGGGTAATGATAAATTGACTCAGTTTAAATGGAACAAATCTATGGATACAGTTTTTAATTCAGGAAAAGGATTGGAAAATTAAGGAAATTAGTGAGTGATGCCCAATGGACTGAAGAACTCAAAGCCTCGTATGTGAGGCCTGGAATTTGTCAAATTTGTGAACTATCGTTCATTATTCAAACAAGAATAAAACTCACTTACATAGACTATAATTGAGAAGGGATGTTAGAGGTAAGCAGAGATTCTACAGGCAACTGAAAAAAAGACTGAATATACATATCTTGAGAGATATATACACATAGAAGGTGAGAAATTGATGGGACAAAATACTGCCATAGTGTAGTTAAGTTACATATAAAGCAAAAGTTAAGAAAAATAATATATAGGTAAGAGCAGATAAAGGAAAGGAAAAAAAGAGTTCCTCATCCCTGAGACTGGAGGAGAAATTAAACAATCAAGATAAAGTCCAGTTAGCAATGGAATATTTCGTCCCTGTTTTCAATAAAATCAATGCTGAATGGGAAGAGGGGAAGAAAATAAGGCAAAGATAAATGAAAGCATTGCAATTAAAATTATATCCCAGACAGACACAGAACTCAGAATGCAACCTGAAGAATGTATGGGAAGGAGGGAAAAGAATCCAAAATATCCAAAGAACTGACACAAGAAATTCTCAGTCTAATGTCTGGGATTTTTAGGAAATTATCAAGTGAGGTAATACATGAGGGAAGACCAGCAAACAAACCAGTAATATTTGAGAAGGAAAGATTCAAATTTCATTGGTGGGGTTTCAGACAGATACATTGTTTATAATGCAATTAGAAGGAAATAATAAATTTCCATGGAAATATGTTGAAAATTGCATAAATCTAGTAACAATTACCAAGAAATATTTTTAAATTAATGGTGTATTTCTTCCTTGACTTTTTATTTAAAAGAAAATTCAGTTTTAACCTAAGATATAGTTGATGTAGCCCATCTACCTAAACTTTGACAAATCATTTAATCTTCTTTTACACTGGCTATTAGTTAATGGAAAAGCTGAGTTTTATCTAAAATTGTACAGTAAACAAAAAAAAATGGAGCCATCTGGGAGACAGCAGCAGTCTGTTCTGAGGGTAATACTTGTATTTTAGTGACAATATTCTTAAAGAGTCTTAAAAACCTGCCTGAGATCAAATGATCGAAAGTTTTCACAAACAACAGCACAAGATGTAGGAACCAACAAGTTCAATTTGAGTGCTGACATAAAACTGGGAGACAGAATCACTATGGAAGAAAACTGGAGTACCACACAGTAGAAATGCTATATTGACCCTGAGGACTGAGCCAATAGGAATTCATGAATTACCTAATTCCATACAATAAATATATGGAAGCTCCTGCAATTGCAGGTTCATAACAAGAATAATTCCTGTAATTTAAGAACTCTTAGATGGTAGTGACAGCAAAGAGGAAATATAATGTGATCATCTCAGTATTGATCAATCAGGGATTTATCTGACTTAACTTCAGATGTCTACAGTATAGATATATTTCCCCTCACTGCTCAACCCAGGCTGCTTTTGCAGTCAGAGGAGAGAAACAGGCACTTCCAGACATTATTGATCTGACCTTTTTCAGACCTTCACTTCAGAATGAGATGAATCATTTATTTCTCTCTAGTGGTTATGAAAAACGTCTAGACAAGTGCATGAGTTTGAGATGTCTACACTGTGAATACACTTGTAATGAACTAGGTAAGTAAGGCCAGTATGCAAAAGATAAATGCAATATTCAGTTATGTTAATCTAGATCATCCTCTGAAACTAAGAATATTTCTTCTTTTACTAAACATTACAAAAAAACTTTATCTGCAATACTTCATAAAATCTTAGTATTTCGCATTCCAGGAAGATACATTAAAGCTGTTCATAAAGAAGGGATAATGGAATGATCTGAAAAAAAGGGAAAATTGTTTGATTAGCAAAACACAGCCTAGGATGAAATATGATTGCTCTCTCCAAAGAAATGGTGATGGTGATAACCAGCAAGGGAGATTATGCTGCTGAAGGTAAAGCCTATGTGTACCAATACAATGGATAGCCCAGTTCACTCCTTTCTTCCTTTACACACATTGCCTCTTAATCTGCTTATTTACTTCCATGACCTCCTTGGAAAGAAATGAACCAGTTCCCACCAAAACATGAACCAGTTCCCCATCAAAATGCAATGTGGGGACTCCAAAATGTTCCCAGCACATTTATGTCACAACCCAGAGCATGCAACATCTACTATTTCATACTATGGAAACGCCAATCTGTGGGCTGCAACACAGTCCTCACACTTTTAAATACGATGAACTAAGCCACCCCCACAGATAAAAACAGTCATGTTTTAGACATAACCATATGGGCTATATGGTGTGGATTGGCTTCATCTGCTCCTCTGCTCTACAGAGGACAAGCCTTGAATATCAGCCAGTTTGTGTTACTTGGGCCTAGGGGACTGGAGATCATTCTGTGAAGTGGGTGTGCTGAAAAACATAGCCGGAGCTAGTGTTGTAAGTAGGTTGCTACAGCAGGGCCACAGGAATAGCAAGGCCATGAAGAGGTTAATGAAGGAAATTATATAGTTTCTAACCATTATAAGAATGAAGTTAAGGAACAGCTTTCCCATTGCTGTGAGGACAAGGAAGAAAAAAAACCTTCAAAAAGAAGCTGATGTGTTTTGTGATGCCTCCCACAGCAGAGGATGATTTTTAGGCTAGGCCCAAGCTGTCATAGCCTTGCTCACAAAATACCTATACTATAGAAGATAATATTTGTATCTTACTAGCTGGTATTTGCCAAATGTTTCAGTGGACTTAATCAAGTACAAAATGGAGTCTGATTTACCTTTGCAATGATGTGTGGCTTTGAATCTTGTTTTCCTGTGTACTATGTTCCCATTTACTAAAAAGTTTTACAAAGAGTAGTTGTTGGTTTTTTTTCTTTATGTGAAGAGCAGTCTGAGAGTTTCAAAGAGTCTCAAAAGCCAAGAAATCAGCCCTCACCTAATTAAGAGCTAATTTACTCCAAACAGAATTGCTACAGTGAGCTACAGACTGTTTCTGATCTGCTTGGAAAACACCTTTTCTGATGATGCCAGATGAAATACCATACACAAGACCTTTTTTCAAGCACATGTACTTGGTCCTCTTTTAACTATAATGAAGATAAAAGCTCTGTCTGCACACAGATTTTCTGAATATCTGACCATATGCACTTGTCTACATCTATATATAAACAGAGATACACATATATATGCTATATTAGCAGTCCATGAAGTAAATGAGTGAAAGAAGCTCATGGTTTTCTTTTTTTCTTTTGGTTCCCTTTTTTATTTCCTTTTCTCTATTCCTTTTTTCCCTGCTTTCTTAGCCATGTTTCTTGCAACTCCAGTGTAAGGAGGTACTTAAGCACACACTTAATATTGTGAAACTATTTAGCATATAGAGAGAGCACATACTTGTGCATGAATGCATGTCCCTAAACACACAGAATTTCTCATTTTCCAGTTCCTCAACAGCAGCCCTCCTTCCTTCCTCTCTTACCACCACTGACATTGTTCTTCACAATATATTCCCATCAAAGCCATGTGGTGGGTTTGCTGTAACATGGAAGTACGGCCCTCCCCACTCACACTGCTCACTGAACATCCAGCTTGACAATTACAAGAATCATTCAAGGCTTTAGGCTAAAATTGCTGTCAGAGCATCCTAATGCCTTGCATTTACTGTTTGTAATGAGTACTGCCTGGGATTTACCTGCAATTGTCACGGACAAGCTACTACTAATGAAATCTGAGCTAGTGTTAAAAAGGAGAGGACTCCGTTAGTTTGTTTATCACCTCATTAGCAAAATTAATTAGCAAAAACACTTCACCATGACAATCACGAATTAATCCCCAGGTTACCCACTTGTAGATTTTGGGATGAAACCTTTTCTGGAAGGACAATTTTCTCCAGAAACTGAAGTTAACTCAGGCACAAACGCCGTCCAGGTTTTAATTGTCTGTGTGCTCACAAGGATATAAAGAACCTTTGAAAATAAATGCAAGTGCTTAATGTATTCACTGCCTGCAATACTTTGCAGAGCATCTTCTGAATTGTGTATTTCAAACACAAGGATAACATTCACCAGTATAAAGTGTTCAGGAATTAATAGCTTCTAAATTTTGTACTCAGAAAAATATTTACAATCCTCTACTGAATAAACAATAGCATGATGCTAAACCTACAAAACCAGAGCAGAAATATAGAGATTGTGGACTCTCTGGGCACCCTTAAAAGCAAAGCATAATTGCATTAATAAAATGAAAAGGGAATTTGAAAGTAGAGTCAGGACTCACAGAGCAATACCAAACAAAAATGTGTTAATTAAATGCCAAATCAAATTGGTGTATTTTTTAACAAGATTTTAGGTCTTGCAATGATTTGCTTATTCTGCTTAACAAAAGGAAAGTAGTTTCACAGCATGGGAGCTGAGAAGAGAAACACCCTAAAACCGACATCATCTATTTAACAAACAGAGCTGAGAAAACAGTTTTTATTAGACTAATAAATAGGTATTGTTTCCTTTAAGTACTGGTGAATGTGCACCAGAAAGAAAGAGAAAATATTTCAGTTTTACATCTTATTTCCAGCCCCTTGCCATTCTGTTCTGTTCCAAAAATTTTGGCAGCTGCTAAGCAGCCAGCAAATACAAGTGAGTGACGTTCCAGAGAACGGGATGACCTTGCCACCAGTAAATCCATGTGGACAGGTTGGAAGAAAGCTCATGTCTACAGGGCAAGACAGACAGATGACAGTTTTTTCCCAGGGTAAGACAACTCACTTGGTGGACACAACAGACAATCTGGCTACTGCATCTGTAATCCAGATGGTCATTAGTATTTGAGAATGGCTCACTATTACTGAGCCCAGTCTAGTTCATTTAATGTAGATGACCTTCTTTGCTTCACCTCCAAACCAGACAGTCACTTTTTGCCTAGAGGACCCCCAGATTTAAATATGATGAGCATTAAAAAACACTACTGTATGCAGACCCAGGCATTTAATATGTGCTGGTATTTGTGCAGTTTATAAAATATACATCAGGAATAATATGCTGTATTTTCAGACATACTAGCACACTCCATGGCAAGTTTCCTATGTGCATAATTTGGTTTATTATGCATAATAGCGAGGGGTTTTTGTTTTGCTTTGATTTTTGTGAAATCATTTGAAGTTCAGATTTTCAATACATAAAAATGGGCAGAGTTTCTCTAAGATTACCAATTGAAAAGCTTAATGATAAAGTTCTACTTTAAAAAGCATGCAGAGAGCAAGCTTTCAGAGGACTGTAAAAACAAACATTAAAAGGCTGGATGGAAAATAGAACCCAGTCTTTTCTTGATGTTCTGGTCATTACTATTTGAAATTAAAATATGTATTACTTTTTGGGCAAATACTGCATTGTTACAAGATTTGGGAAGAGGGTTAAACAAAATTTACCTCAACCTGCCTCCTTATGTAGGTCAAGTAGAAATACAATTTGGAGACTAAAAATCTGAAATACCTTTTTTTGTTTGTTTTCCACTGATTTTACAGTGGTTACACTGATGTTACCTGAACACTACAAGTATTTTGGCAGATTTGAGAGTGTACCCTTGAAACACTATTTCTGTAAGCATTTATGTATGTTTTTCTCCATCACTGAAATGAGAGATTTTAAAAAGAAAAATAGTTGCAACTGGGTCAGTGTTTACAATTTACAGTGCAGACTTGCAGGAGAGATGTTGCAGACGTCCTGAAGGTGATATTTATCTGAAGAATCAGGTGACACAGTGTCCTACAATGGATAGCCAAAAAATTTAAATCCTTGTGTTTCCCACTTATTTAAAAAATGATGCTTACTGAATTAAAGTGAAACACCATATTGTGGTTAGAACTCTTGGGAGGAATATGACTAATTTGTTTTCAGTTCTTACAGATTTTCAGGATGACGTGGGACAGGTGTCCTAAGATGAAAGATCTACAGTGGATTTACATAGAATTCAAGAGACCTGAACAACTAAGATGCATCTCCAAGGATGTATTTAGGCTGATTAGAAAGGTTTAAGCCTGACTTTAAGAATTATAAAACTTCAACCATTTGGATTATATGAGAAGTGGGTAAATGCCACATTATTTGCATGAGAAGGGTATAAACTCTCAGTTGCATGCCTGGCTATGATGGCTGCTCCAGTTTGGTTCACTGAATGGCAGCAGTGACACACAGGCAGCTGGAATACCAAAACAGCTCAGCTATCTGATCCTACCACACCTTTAAAAATGACACAAGGCATTATATTCAGGCAAAATCTAGCTAGTGATAGTCTTCTCAATCTTAAACAATTGATTTTTACCCAGAAAATTGGTCACACTCTCTTCAATCTACAGATTTAAAGTTACTTCTGTCCCTACCCAGAATAAATCTCACCTGATTTTACACTGATCTTACTCTGTCCTTCATGTTGCAAGTGGGCCACTATCCAAAGGCATGAAAGATATATGGTACTGGAGAGAGGCAGAAGAAACAAAATGGTCTAGGTTTATTGCCCACTGCCAGAAAAAAACTGGAAATGAGGTGTCCTAAGTTCTAATGTTCATTCTTTCAGGGATGGCAGGGATGGCAAAAGTTTTTTCATCTAGTAAGTCTTTGGATGCTTGAATAGTGTAGTATGAAGTCTGAGAGCAGCTCCATATCTCAGTTACCCCTCTCTACAAAGCAAGAACACTGCCCTTCTCCTGCCCTTTATCCATCCTGACATTATATTAAGTTTTTACGAGGGGGAATTTTCAGGCAAGGACAGCTCTCTCTAAAACCCGCGTGGGAAAGAGTTCCATGTAATGGGGCCTGTTCTATACCAAAGACAGTTTTTTCTCAGCTGCAGACTCACCTCTCGATTTGGTGCCCTAGAACAAATTCTCTCCATATACCTAATATCTGTTCTAGGGAAAAAAAAAAAAAAAAAAAAAAAAAAAGACAAACAGAAAATCCGGACTGTAGGGAAAAAAAAAAAAAAAAAAAAAAAAAAAAGACAAACAGAAAATCCGGACTGTAGTTACCTACTGTGTTGACAGCCGTGTTGCCGCGCAGCAGCACAGCTGTCACCTCCCCGCGTCAGCTGGGCTCATTGTCGAGCAGGAATGCCCCGGGAGGCACAGCTGATGTTTGCGTCCTGCACAGATGGGCGCTTCCCGTCCTGCCCTGGTGTTTGCTGGAGTCCCGAGCAGGGGCTGCTGCGGGGTGGACCTGAACCATCTTGTCCCCCAGCCCTCCTTGTCCTCCACCATCCTTCTCCAGTGCCCTTCAGCTGGGGAACTCTGCTGCCTTTCTCCACTGGACACTGGCACTAGGGTGACCTCTGCAGCCTTGAATTTCTTTGCAACAGACACCGAAACCCCTTTTACATTCTTACAAGGTCAGTTCAGAAACCAGCAGCAGCAAGATAAGGACATTCCCCAGCTGTCAGTTACATATAAGAAAAAAAAAAGTCCACAACGGTTATAAAAATGAGAGAACTCCAACACCGATGGATTTCATTTCACCTCCCTTAACATCCCTGACTCCTGTCAGCATTTCTGGAGTTTCAAGAGGGGGAGCTAGTTAGCTAACAGAGTCCAGGCTGTTAGAGAAACTTCCCCTGGCAGCAGCCCACAGCTTTCAGATTTTAAGCGAAGCAGAATGAAAACGGAGTTCACAGCTTCAGCTCATCCCCAAGAAGCACTTTGTACAGCATTGCTGCTCCTGCTTTCCCCATAAACCTAACTGATTACTGAAGATATCACATAGACACAGCATGAAAGCTGATTATGTCTTGACAAGCGAAAAAACATAAACAGAATTTTTAATCATGAGACACACAAATGAGCTTGTAAAAAGCTTACGAACGTATAATATACAGATCTAAATAACCAAGGGAATATAACCTTACATACAGAATGACCTGTGACTGAAATTTTTTGCATCAAAGACATAGTACAGAATTTTTGCATTTTAACACAGTACAGAATTCCACATAAGAAGTGACAGGGAAGGAAAGTCTCTCATATCTATTCAGGCAAGAACTTATCTTCTAGCAAAATGAAAGACATTCATTTGTCCTTAAGAAACGTGGAGGAGTCCTAGGCTTTTGCAGAATCTTGTACCAGTTAGCTCATTATGTGGAACAGCAAGTAACTTTTACAGCTCTTGCTGTCTCTGAGTTTTCATAACAAAGCTCAAACATTGTCCCTTTGTGTGGTTTATCTCTCCATTTGCTATTCTTCTTCCTTAGTTACACACTCCCCACCCACGCACACACCTGTGTGCTCATCTGCCTTTGGAGGTGCTGTCAGTGGCAGAGCCCTGGCTGCTGCTCCCTGGGCAAACACTCACAAAAGTGTGCAGCACAGGCCAAGGGCTGCTGTAACCCCTGTAAGAGCTTGCTGTCAAATAGCATCCAAGCTTTTGCCCAAGATCTGTGTCTTTTTCCCCCCCCCTTATATACAGTCTTTTAATTGAAAAAAATGTGGCAAAAATGCCAGTTGTTATTTCAATGCCTGGAACCTCCAGCAGGCTACAAGTGATATGCTGAATTTGCCCCATACAACTCTATCAAGACAGGCAGTTCAAATGGCAAATGACTTCTATAAACCCTTTTTCTCACCTAGGTCTTGTTCTAAACATTTAGGCCTGTCAACAGTGGAGATGTAAAAGGCTCATGCTGTGCTTCTAATTCACACATGGCAACTCTTGTTCTAAATTCAGGTTTCTTTCTTGCTCTTGCTACAAAGCCATACCATGACAGGTCAGGTCCCACTACATGTAACTGTTGCCATACACTGATCCCGTTCCCCTACATTCCATTTCTGACTCTAGCTTTTCTAAATACTGTTTCATGGTCAAAATCTTTTGCTGTGCTGGACACCTAGCAGATCACAATGCCATTGTTAATGTTTCTCCACAATTCTGCTAGGAAAATATACCACAATTGATACATTAATTCCTGTCTTTTGTCATACTATTTTCTATGAGAAGACAAATGTTTTGTTCAACTGCAAAACTAAGGTTTTATATGTGTATCTCTTGGTAAGAAGGAAATGTTGAAATCAGTGGAATTATTGTAATTGATTTCTTTCAAGTCTTGACTTGGAATTATAAAGCTATTAGGCATTACAAGGAAAGTCACAGAAAACTCTGATATCATTCTCTGAAAGCACAAACTCATTTTTCTTTCATGTTTGCATTGTTTTACGTTTTCCTTTCCTTTCTATGTTTTGACCTTATGATGTAACTTTCTGCTTTACATGTCAACTGCTTTACATATTAACCTTCCTCACTTAGACACGTGTCAAAAGAGAGTAAGAGCTGATTGTTACTCAACAAATAGTATTTTTATATGTTTCCCAACAGATTCCACTTCTGAGATACAAATGTATAAGCAAAGTAGATCAGTTCAGAAAAATCTGGCCAAGGCTGGCCACCATAACCATTGGATCCTAAATACCTTTGGGGCTCTCAATGAAAGGTGAAGAAGCTTCCATTACTCTGTAGTTGATTTTCAAGTATTAGTCACTAGTGAAACCTTCTAATAATAGAAAAGGTGGAGTAGTATATGACATCTCTCTGAAAACAACAGTAAGGCAAGAGGAGATAACATTGTAAAGCAAAATAAATATTATTCATTTTTTAAGTATCTTAACTTCTGCGTTCTATTCGAGGAGACATAGAACTAATCCTTTTGTTTACTTGGGGTAATCAGTGATTGTTGTCTGTTAAGATGATCGTGATTTTTGCAGATTTGGAAGATGCAAAACCACTGATGCAATTTTATTTGATCATAATTCTTAAGTGTGAGAGTGCTTGGCTCTCCGAGCAGACTGAGCACAGTCCTGCTCTTCTGGCTGTGAACACAAGGCACGGCTGTGTCGCTGTCCATGGACACTTGTCAAGTGCTGAGGAAGAGACAGGGCTCTGCCTTCACCTGACAGACACCTACCAGACAGCCAAGTGGATTGTATGCCAACCTTTTCAAGGGCACTGCAGGTGCAAAGCCAGAGGGTCACAAGGAAAAGAGCAGAGCCAAAAAGGAAGCATGTATCAACTCAATCTTTGCAGATTACATTGCGAGTAGATATAATGAATTTAATCCTTTTTCTGTAGCAAATAGCATCACTATGGCTGCACACCATGGCTCACAGTTAAGAGGCAAACTCTCCCTGAGCTCTTTATGAGTTTAAAATACGGAAGCAATCTAAACCACTGTTGTCTAAGATTTTTCTGCACTAGAATTCAATATTGCTCTAACAAACATCAAGTTACAGGATTGAAGCATATGTGTTATTTCCTTTGCTGTTAAGAGTTTCCTACTTCAGGAAAATAAGACTCTCAATTTCAGCTGAATGGTTTCTTTCAAGATATAGAATAAGGTCCATCAAATCACATTGTTTTATAATTATTTGACAGTGTTTTCTACTTTGATGGAGGTACTTGAAATATGAAGCTAGCTGGCAATGGGCATAGAAACACAGTTCGTAATTCATTGTTGCCGTGTATGAGGATGAAAAGTCTCCAGGTTCTGCAAAAGGGCACAGCCCCTGTTCAGAATATGAAACTTCAAATGAATTAGTTTGGTGCTCAGCAGATAAAATATTTAAATTCTTTGGTATGGGAAAGCATCTGAGTATTTTCTCCCAAGCCTTTCCTTCCTGTACCACAAATCCTTGTTCTTGCCACATGCAGTAGTCACTGACAGGACAAGAAAAGAGTGGTGTCCTTTGTTCACAGTGTGGTGTTTCAAGGTGATGTCAGAGATGGTTTCAGTAAATAAAACTGATTAACAAAGTAGGAGAAGCAAAAACATGACTTGTAGAAAGGAATAAACTTTGGGCTGATTCTTTCTCTATCCTGCTACACGAAACGATTCCTGAATTGGAAACCTGCATGGTAGTAACAGAGGGAAAATTGGGGGTTGGCAATAAAATAAAGAGGAGGGGCATCTCATCATCCAGTAAGTCCTGGCAGGAGTCAAGAAGAGAAGACTGCAGCCCCCACTGTAATGGTTTATCCTAGGACATGCTGCTGCAGGGTTGTTTGCTACCCCATTCCCCACTTCTGCAGCATTCACCACAGTCAAAGAACAGATGCCACAGTAGTCCACTGAAGATGATTCACTTCAGCAATTCCTAAATACCTTTTCTATCTTGTTTCTAGTTAAAGTTATCTTTAACCACCACATTATCATTTTCTTCTGTGGTAAAAATGCAAAGCTTAGTAGAAGCATTTAAGACTTGCCAACAGAATCTTTACTTCTTTATAGAAAATTTTCTAGCTCTCTTGTTTTCTTCCTTTTTATTTAGAGTCCATGGCTTCTACAATTATATCAGAGTGTGGCCTTCAGCTGAACAGCAGTGGACCTGATAGCTAAAGCCTATGAGCTTTGTGGAACTTGTTTATCAGGCTTGTGAATTCTGGTAAAGAGACTGCTGTAGCTTTTCAATTAAATTAACGTATTTGCACAGAGCCCTAATATCTGACCTGAACTGCTCAGTAATAGGAAAATTACTGCATTCCTTTTTTTTAATTCCTTAGTTTTTTCAGCTCTTAATAGAAGCAGGTAGGAACAATTGCTTTTAAACTCATGGGCTACGTTCCATCCTCCCACACCAATCGTATGATTTCCATTGAGCAGTTCAAAGTTGTTTTACAAAACATTTTGCTTGATCATAGAGGAGATATCTATGAAATCCAGTCTAGAAAATTCAACTGATTTGTGGTGGAACTCTCCAGTATCAGGGAGTTAGGTATCATATGTCTAGATACCCAAACTCTTCCGTTCACAAGTTTGGGCTTCTGTAGCCACCTTCCAGCCTCTGGAAGTTGTGAATTTGTCAGGACATCATGCCACTTAACTGCTTCACCCAGGGACTGTCTTTGTATGCCAAATGTCTCTATGCAGAGCAGGACTGCTTTCTTTAACTTTGGGATTTCTGCTACTCTGGATGAGTCGTGATCCACCACAATCTTAATTATCTCATTAACGTATTTCCTTTATGCTTGCCCTGGCCTCTACCTATTAAAGAGATGTCTGAATACCCCAAATAAGTGAAAAGCCCACTGGCATTTTGCAGAGTCCTTCACACTGCATAGATCCTAAAAAAAGCACTCTATAGGCTCAAATCATTGTTTGTGTTTCAAGTTGAGCAATCATAAAGAGGATGTGGGGAATCAGAGTCAGAAAATAGTTACGTTTGAGAGAGACCTTCAAGATCACCCAGTCCAACCATCAACCCAGCACCACCATAATCACCCTTAAATCATCTTCCCCAGTGCCATATCCAGACACCTTTTGAAAACTTCCAGAGAGGGTGATTTCAGTCCCTCCCTGGAAAATGTATTCTAATTCCTGACCACTCTTTCAGTGAATTTCTCTTTTGGTATCTAATATGAACCTCCCCAGGTGCAATGTGAGGCCATTTCATCTCCTGTCACTTGCGACATGGCAGAAGAGGACAAGCCCTCCAACTGGCTATAACTTCCTTTCAGGCAGTTGTAGAGAGCAATGAGGTCCCCCCTGCACCTTCTCTTCTCCAGACAAAGCAACCCCAGTTCCCTCAGCTGTTCCTCATCAGACATGTTTTCTAGACTTTTTATCAGCTCCATTGGACATCCTTGGTCACTCCAGTACCTCAATGTCCTTTCTGATGTATGGGGGAAAGCCAGCCCTTCAGACAACGCTGCCATGGTTACTACAAGACCAATAGTCAGTCCCATGGCACCTTCTGTGTGTGGTGTATGAAAGGCAGCCAGCTATTAGGGGAACACATCCTGGAGTGTGTTTGTAGGTACAATACCACATTTCCAGCTGCCTGGGTGGCACTGTGCTAATTGCCAACTGGCTGTTGCACTATGTACACAAAAGGTGTCTTGTGACTGTCTGTCAGTGATGTCACAACTACGTCAATAATCTTCAGTAAATACACAAGGTTTGACTTTTATCCTTTCACGTACAATTTCCATTACATAATACCTAGGACACTCTCCAGGCACTGCACTTTTAAGGCAATTAGTGCATTTCTTGAGCAGCTAATGTCACTTGGCCTCTGGCTTTGTGCCTCAAAGCTCCAAAGTTGGTGCAAGTGTTAGCCCTCCAAACAGCACTGCTTGTTGTGCCTGCTGCCTAATCAAACTGCTTCATAAATTCCTTCCTTGTAAATTTCTTTAGCATCTCTCTAAATACAGGAAAATGTTGAGAATAATTACCAGGAAAGTATTTTCCCACTTATCTCCTGGTAAAAGACACAAGAAGTCTTCAAGCTAAAGTTAGTTGTGCTGGGAATTCACAATTAAAATCTTAAGTCTTCTCTGTGACAAAAAAATACTTATTTTCTTTCTCATAGGGTGGGATTAAATCAAGCATGTTTACTATGTCTCCTTACAGACGGTGCAAGCAGATCAGAATCTGGAGCAGTAATAGCAAAACCTCAGAATGAAATAATGTGTTCACTATCTGAAGGGCTGGATGACTCTCTGTGGTAGCAGAAAACAACATATTCTGATTCACTTACTGCCAAAAATATGTACATAAAAACAATGGGACCAGCATGTTGCTTCAACTCAGTTATAGGGAAGAGATCTGCAGTTTCCTCATGATCACAGCCACCTTCCTGCCCTGTCTTACTGTCCCAGCAAGCCTTGGGTTTGCTGTGAGTTGACTTGTAATAGGTGACAAGGCAAGAGGTGAGATGAGATCCATGCTGCCTGACTTTCTGGGATGCAGAGGTCTTACTGTCACTGGTAAGAGAGATAAAGGAAAAAGCAGTTCCTCATAACACCTCAGGTCTTTGAAAAGTGGATTTGAATATATTATAGTAGAAGAAGGCAGCTGGGGAATTTATTAATCATGATTTTAGAAAATTTATCTGCTTTATAAAGTGGAGTTTTTTTTAGTTTTGAGGAACAAGTCAGGTATGAGTTCAGTGTTCACTGACTGTATCTCCATTTTGAGCTAACGGCACAGTCCTATTTAATAAAAGAAATATTTTTCTCATTCTCCTATCAAATCTCTGCTAGCTCCTATACCTGAAGTTTGAGCCTAGAGAATATAAAGAGTTTAGATGCAGAGGAATATAAATGAGCATTGACCTCAAAAGATTCTTCCATAAGATATATTCTGAAACACTGTTGTTCTTTTTTCAATTTTTAACTTTTATTCCTTCTGGTTTTGGGGGGGCAGTCTATTTTGCACAGCATGTCTTTCTCAATGAGATGTACATTTCAATATTTGAGCAATATCAGTCTCTTAGAACTACAATCAGTCAAGCCAACTGCCATTTTGTGAGACAAAACTGTCTTGTTTTAACAAAGAAAGAGGAGCTGAATACTTTTACCTGAATTTAGCTGAATTCTCAGTGGTAACTTCCCAGGGTTCTGGTTTTCTTCAAACTCTTACAAGGCAGCACTACGTAGGATGCAATGCCATTGATTTTAACATATGGCATTACACGTATGTAAGGATTACATTTAGTAGCAAAGGCTCAAAGGATTATAAACAACCAATGCCAGACAACTCCAAGATGGACCCACCACTGGCAGGCCTGAGCCCATCAGCAACAGAGGTGGACCCCCAGGGATAACATAGCTAAGGGGGAAAAGGTACACAGCAAGAGTCAGAGGGGAGAAGTGACAATATGTGAGAGGAACAACCCTGCAGACACTAAGGTCAGTGAAGGAGGAGGTGATCCAGGCACTGGAGCAGGGATTCTCCTGCAACCCGTGGTGCAGCCCAGGGTGAGGCAGCTGTGTTCCTGCAGCCCATGGAGGTCCACGGGGGAGCAAAGATGCACCTGCAGCCTGTGCAAAACCCCACGCCAGAGCATAGGGATGCCCAAATGAGGCTGTGACCCTGTGGGAAGCCCACACTGGAGCAGTCTGTTCCTGGCAGCACCTGTGGCCCCAAGGAGAGAAGAGCCCTCTCTGGAGTAAGTTTGCTGACAGGACCTCTGACCACACAGGTGACCCACACTGGAGCAGCCTGTTACTGAAGGACTTTACCCCATGGAAAGGGATCCATTTTGGAGCAGTCCATAAACTGCAGCCTATGGGAAGGAGTCACCCTGGAGAAGCTCATAGAGGACTGTCTCCTCTGGAAGGAACTTCAGGCCAGAGCAGGGGAAGAGTGTGTGGAGTGCTGTCGCTTAGGCAGAGGAGTGGCACAAACATGTGATGAACTGTCTGCAGTCCCAATTCCCCATCCCCCTGTGCCATTGGAGGCAAGGAGAGAGAGAAAATGGGAGTAAGGCTGAGTCCAAGAATAAAGATGGTGTTGGGGGAACATGTTTTAAGATTTGGGTTTATTTCTCATTCCTCTTCTCTGATTTGATTGGCAAGAAATTAAACTGGTTTCTCCAAGAGGATCCTGTTTCCCATGATGGTCCCTGGTGAGTGATTTCTCCCTGCCCTTTTCTCAACCCATGAGCCTTTCATTATACTTTCTCTATTCTGCTCACCTGAGGAGGGCAGTGATAGAGAAGCTTTGGTGGGCACCTGGCATCCAGTTAGGGTTAACCAACAGCAGTTTCTTGGTCAATCATTGTTCTTTTTTATTTTATTTCCTTAATGCACTATTTAAAAATTATATTATGTTCCAAGATAGTTCTATGATAAACCAATTTAAGATAATAAGCCTAATTCTTCCTTTTCTTTAAAGCTGCTTAATGCTCCTCTGCTAGTGATAATAATATTTTTTAGGTGACAGCTACTAACTTCAGAGGCACAGGGATTTGAAACAAAAAGAGCCTTCCCATTTCTAGTTGCTGGTATTGTAACTCTTCTGTCCTTCCCTCAAAGTTTTGCCTTGCAGATCTCCTTTGCAATGTACTTCAGGAGTATTGTATTTCAATTGCATGTTTATCACTCTGTTCTGTATTGGATTTTTTTGGTTCTGTGCAAGTAACAGATGCAGAGGCCACCCTGATACACTGGCAGGCATGAAGAGACAATTGTAGTATTTGGATAGCTAGAATGCACTCACCTTAAGACAGTGAAGTTCCACCTGGCCAAAAGGTTGCTTCTGTCCAAAGAACGACAGAAGGTTCAGCTGGCCAAAAATTTCTGATCAAACATTTTTATTTCCTTTTGAACTTTCAACACCTCTTGGAAATAGTGACCTTCCTAAAAATTCTGCTTGCCCTGCATCACCCAGACACCTGTATCACTGCTGCCTTCTGTGCAGACTTATTCCATTAACAGAGAAGCCCAAACCTTCCCTGACCCAGAATATCAGGGCAAGCATGCAGACAAGCTGTCTTTAACACAGATTGTTCAGGGCTTTCCTAAGTTTCCCAGGCCTGTGACTCACATGAGCTCCAAAGTCCTAAAGGTCAGACAGCAAAGGTGATCTTGGTGTCAATTATGTCAATTATACCAATTTGCTATCTGCTCAATAGGCAGACTCACTCTTCAAGGCTTTCTAAATCTGTGTCAGTCAGCCAGGAAAATGCAAATGTTTCATTTTTTTCCTTTCTCCTTTTTTCTTTGTCAGCTCTATTACAGACAAAAGGGAAGCAAGATTCATTCTTGGTGGAAAATCTAATGATCACAACGTGCTATGTTAAGATAAAGAAATTAGTCTTCCTGGCCTAGTTTAGTTAATTTACTTTATGGTCTCTTCCAATTTGCTACTTTACTGCAAATTAATATATAATCTGGATATCCAAACATCCTTCAATCTCTGTAATAGTCTGTGCTGATAAACTGAGACATAAGAAGATGTTTTCTGCATAACAGCTAAAATAAAGCAACTTCAAGTAACAGTACATTGGTAAAAGTAATTTTCAGATCTGATATAACTCGTTGCAGAAACTGCCAGAACAATTTGCACAGAAATAGAAAAGCATTATGTGTCCCTCATAATCCCAGTAATACACACCTCAGTAGCAGGTTTTTAGGGAACCTGGAGGAGTTCTTCCATATACATCACACTTTTGTATTTACTTTTGTATTCCTTATCAAACAGGCTTGATCAATTTACAAAATCAGAATGATTCCTCATGGTTTAGCTAAGGCAAAGTGATACCCTATTTTATTACTTGACTTATTTTTTTCTCAGCTGACAGGAATACCACATAGGATGCAAAAAGCAGAGGACAAATGTTAACCTCAGGTTAACATGCAACAAACAGAAAACAAAAACAATAGGGCAGAAGGAGGGATATGGAACATATTTCTGCCATGTCCATAAAAGCAGCTGGCAGCCGCATATCACCAAAACATCCTACTATGTTAATTTCAAGATTTTCCAGCAGTTTCTGAACGATACTAAGCTGATCCTATATTTTTTTACAGCTAAGCTTTCAGAATTCATTTACAAAATCAGATACAGGCATGATAATGTACTGCCTTGAAAGAACTTTACATAACTGCTTCAGTAATTTAGTAGGTAACTAAAGTGATATTCACATTTACTCAAAGCAGCTAACAAGGAATCCATTTAGAATACCACCTTTCCAGTTTCACAGGCACCCATGGAGCTATAAAAAATCTGTACTGTAATATGCTTGTCAGGTGACTAATGACCAGAATTAATTTGTTTTCACATCCCAAGATTCCTTTTCTGTTTTATCAACATTTAATTAAAACCATTCAAACTCCTTTGTAGAGTGCAAGTAGCTCCACAAATTCAACTACTATAAAGACTGTGAAAACAAGTAATAACGAAACTGGACGTACAGCAGTATTTGCCACAACAATGAGATCTGCTCTTGATTTGAGCTTCCAGCTTTAAGCTTATCTCTGAAAACAGCAACACTTTTCAGGATAGACTTGAAGCATAGGTGAATTATCTTGTTCAGGGATATGGTCAAATGAAAAATTACTGCTAGCATGTCTGGTCTTATTTTCTGTCATAATTTTCAAAAGTTCTTTTTTATTATTATTATTTCTTTTGGGGGAAACAATTTCACTTTAAAAAGAGCAATAATAATAAACTGATTAGGTAGTGAAAGCCTCCCGGTTCCATTCAATAATCATCCACAGTTTGAGGATTACAGTGTGATGCAAGCATTGCAACAAAGGGTTACTGTGCAACTTTGTCTCTGCACTTGGGAAGATAAATCTGCTCTGCCTCCAGAAAACAGTTTGATATAACAGTTTTCATTTTCACACTGCTATTGTAATTGCACCTGTATTACCACCCATACTCCAGCAACACTTTTTGATCCCAATGGGTATCCTACTGTCTCAATAATGGAGACATGGCCTTTCTTCCACTGATTTTGTGATGGAATGATCTAAACAGAAATCATTTTCAAGAGCACCTGTGTTAGAATAAAGATCCTTTTCCAGAATGTCAGCTGTAATGAACAGATTCAGAGGACGACCTAATACTTAGAGAATATACCAGTTCAAAAGGCTGAATTTGCTGGCATGCCATTAACATACAATACCAGCTTTGTACAACAGCATTAAAATTACCAACTTGTCAAGTATTCATCTAGTCAGATATTCACTTTTTAAGTTCCTTTCTGTATTCTCAGTATTACAGGAAATGAGGGAGGTAAGCTCCAAATCACATATGCATTTCTTTAGGATGTTCCCTAAGGAGGACAAATTGAGTATCATCACCTTAAATTCATAAAGAGGGATTTAAGGCAAATACAGATTAAATCTGTTCTCAAAGTTCAAGCAGAGTATTTGCAGCACAGATGGGATTTCACCCGAATTTCTTGAGCTCTCATCCAAAATATCATCTCTCCATTTTATTTTAATGATTTCATGTCTGGATTAAAAGCTCTATTAATAAAAGTTTTTGTCTTTTTTATCACATGATAACACACTAGAACCTCCTGCCAACAGCTTTAGGAAAAAAATCTTATAAATTGGATGCCTTTTTATATATAATATGGGAAGTTATATGATTTAATTCAGACAGCTACAGCCAACGTTTCTCTCATGAGATATTTACATCGAGTTTGTCTTGCACACATTGTTAAAGTTCTGTACAAATATGTTTCCTACCAGCAATGATGCAAAGTGTTAAAAGATGCCAAGTTATTGCTAAAAATGTTGCACCAATTCCCAACATTTGTTCCCTGGAGATAGGGAAAAGTCTGGCATTACATATCACTGTCTTCTAAATATGAACTTCTTGAGCAAACAAGCCCAGGGAAGTTCTGTTGTGATGTCTGTAAAACTATTATTTCAGCAGAGCAGCAATAGGAGCTCCAACTCCATAGATTCAGTTTTATCAACTTTGTAAAGGTGGATAGAAAGAAACAGAATGAACAGGGGTTTGTTTTGGAGTACTCATGTCTCTGCAAGTCACTGAAAGTCAAGTAAAATAATGATGTTTCAAAACTGACTAAAAAAAAGTTGAGTAATTCACAGTTTTTTTGTCAAAATCAGTTTCTTGTCAAATTGGCAATTTCATATTTTCTCTAAGGAAGAACACAGCAATTTCTTCTGAGTTCAAAGCTAAAAAAACCAACTACTTAATGATGTAATATATTTTGCATTGCTAAAACTAAGTATCATAGAAGTGGAAGAGTAAAACCTGATTTATAATTTTTAGTTAATTAGCTATTTTTTTGGCCATCTAATGAAATGGCACAAAGAAAAATTGTGGCAAAAATCTGGCCATTTACACAAAATGGGGGATTTAATGTTGATCTGAATTTTATTTATGTTGCTTAATTTCTACTTTTGCCTAAGGAAACAAGCCAAACAAACAAGGCACCCTACATCTCAAAAAAAGAAAGTAATTAAAAACAACAAGAAGAAAAAGTCTTCCTCATCACAGGTAATTTGGCCTCAAAAGAAACTGTAACAATTACCATAAATGGTATTGTCTTCAAACTGAATAGACATATCAGTTTTCCAAAAGGCCTGGCCTAGACAGAAAATTGTTAACAGCTAAATATAATAATATTTTAAACAAGAAAACATTTTTTTCCAAAAAGTTCAAGTACCTCACTGGAATTAATGGAATTATCTTTTTTTATTTTTTCCACTATTTCCCATCAAACTTTTAGTTGTCTCTAACTTAGGAACTATTTGATGAATTACTTTCAAACAGCACAGAAACATTTACCCTTAAATTTTACCAAGCAAAAATCTGGTAATTTGCAAACAAAATATATTTTCCCAGCCTAAATTAATGGATGAGGAGGCTAAAACAAAATTTTTCAGATGTTGCTATGATGCAGACCTTAAAATTGGACAGGCTTTCCTCCTGCATGACCTACAGAAAAACCTGTCACAGTTCTCTTGGCAAATGTGGCACTTTCTGTGATTCAGTTGTGTGACAGTGATGGAACTTACGCATTTCCTTTGTCCTTTTTGTTTATTGTGTTACTAAGAGAGACCATATAGGAACCATTTTTGATTGCTAATAAATTTTTAATCGTAACCTACCAAACAATTTGAAGAAAAATTTTATATGTCACAGTAAGATCTTCACTTCCATCAACTGCAAACAGCATTTAAACAGAAACATTTTCTCTCCCAAATATCATATCTAATATTCCTGCAATTCCTTTTAAAAATTCATGTCTTATTCTGCTCCTGAAACATAAATGCAATGCAATGGGCATATAAAACTGATTAAGAAATGCTTTGAATTTTTCCCTGAAGAGTTCTGTAGAGCTGTGAGCACATGACAAGTGAGCTCTGTCATTTTGCTTCTTCATTTGTGTCCTCAAGACTGGCCACTGTCCACAGGTGGGGCTGCTGAAAGGGCAGGTTTTCCTTGGGTGCCACACACCAGCACACTCCTGCTCCCTCAAAACCCTCCCAACACCCATGCAATTAGTTCACACAGACCAGTAGAGAACAACATCCTTATGCTGGAACAACTAGAGATTGTCCTCACTCTAGCAGATGCTGAATTTAGCCACTTAGGGCTTCTGGAATCTGGGATAGTTTCGATCCAAAGGCTGTGATATAAATACAGGAGCTTAATCATTGACCTGGACATGGAGCTGTTACTTTAAGAAAACAGCATGCTATTATTACAAGAATGAAAAAAAAGAAATTTAAAAAACATGGAGACATCATGATTTTCCCACAGTGAATTTTGTGATTATGGGATTATGCTAAGGAATAAAAGATGAAATCGTAACATTCTAACATTTTGTGGTTTTAATGTTCCAACCTGAAGTACAGGGACACATACAGCAGAAACACCACTGAGATTGGCACAGTTCACAGGTCAGTTTTGTGCTTCAGTTAAGCATCAAAATATTTTTAGAACGAATAGAAATGTGCCATAAGCATCTTTTAATTGATTAAAACTTCATAGCTGGAAGTCTTTCTAGTCACAAAGACTTCTTATTTTCAAAAATGAAATTTTAAACTGAAAAGTGAAATTGTTGGTGTCAGTTTTACTTCATTTCTTCAATATCACTGTGCAGAAACTTTTTACTTCTGGGGCTATTGATCAGTGATTTCTCTATAGGTTCATACACTTGAAAAGAACTTTTTACAGTGTAGCAGAAAATATAAAAATACATGACATGGAAAGCAACCAGGAGCAATGGTAACAACTTTGACATCTTTTTCCAGACAGGTGTTTCTTCTCTATTAGACATGCAAGTTTTGATGGTGTTTAATACTAAGATCAATCAGTTTCCCAAGGGTTGGAGCTAACAAGGAAGCAGTTACCAAGGGGAAACTGTGATGCCGTTTGTCTCTCTGTGTGCTGCCTGTGGGCCTCTGCCGCAGAAGAGTCATGCAGAACTTGTGGTTTTCAGGGGCTTGGACTGAGGTAGCCCCAGAGCAGCTTCTTGATGATCCTGGCTAGGGAAGTGGTGGGATATCAGACAAAATATCCTATTCTCAGCACAGCAATAGTTTACAGACACAGCTTTTATTAAAGAGCACTGCTGAATTGCTGAAAACTAAGCATTTTGCTTGCTCTGGCAAAAAGTCAATAAGTGAAAGTACAACTGCACACACACCCCTACTATTGTTCTGTGTGGAAACCTTCCATTGCTTTTCAATGAAAGGTAAGAAATTATGAAAATAATATCCTTATCTGAGTATTTGATAACTCTCATTTATACCTCATCCTGAAATATCTACTACAAAAGTCCAGGTGAAAATTTCTTTTGTGAGATCTTTAGTTCTGCAATCATTATCACAATAGCTTTCAGCCCACCCACCTGGAATTTCTGAAAGAACTACCAGTATTTGATGCTGAAAGTCCTTTTCACAGAGATCATTATAACTTACATATTAATGAACTAATTTAATAGAAATATTCTACACAGTAAGTCATACCACAGCTAAGACTCATATCAAAAGGGCTAACTTCTGTGCCTCTGATTATTTTGCAAAATCCTTAATCTGTGCCTGACAGATTCACTGTAATTTTGCTTCTCCGGGGAAACCTTTATCTCCTGTACAAGTTCAGGCTCCCCATTTTCATTATCTGTACAATGTGTTGACATATGATATAACCAGCAGCCGCACAGAATAGCAACCCTGAATGGCGGGGAACGTCTCCCTGTTTATATTACATGAAGGTTGATTTGATGGGCTGCAGCAATTGCCTCTGAGAACAGACATAAGAGCAGCCTGACTCTTTCAAGTTGACACTTTGCAAATACCATGCAGGGCTTGCCACGGCTGCATGCTTTGTATCAGTTGCACCAGGAGATACAGTAAATGTCACTCCCTAAAACTGCACATTACTAAATTAGTCCCGGTGTCAATTGTTATCTGGCAGCGGTCAGTTGCCAAGCCAGCATTGTATTTTCAAGGGCTTGCTGTTTTACAGTGAAAAAGCACAGGCCTGAGAGGTCTGAGCGACTACAGACACGGGCGGCTGGAACACGTGAGGGTTGCCAAGTGGCACTATTTCCTTTTGTGCTGCCTAATAAGGCAACTCATGTCATTCCCTGGGTGCCTGCTTACAAACAGAGAACCAAATTTGTCCCTCTGTTGTACTCTTCTATAAGCACCACTGAGTGTAACCAGTGGCAGAACCTGGCCCAAAGGGCACAACTGCAAAAGCAAATACAGTGTGACACAGCCCAGACAGAAGACATACTTTTCGTGATGAGGAGATTACTGTGGAGTACTAAAGCCCCACCTCTGTTCCCTAAGGAACAAAGTGTGTTATAACTTAGGGGTTTCTTATTCTTCTGCACTTCAACTGTTGCAGAAAATAAACTTGTCTAGGAGACATGCACAAAAGCCTGGCTTATTTTAAAGTTCATATATACAATATTTTTTTAAGGAGGTAATAGAAAAAATAGCACTGTCCGTCTTTGAAAGCTGTTTTCATAACATTTCCTTTCTGATCCTAAAACAGTTCATAGAACCAGAAAATAAAAAATTTGAATCTCAGCTTCAAATTATTAGTGTTACTAGAGAAAATTTCTGTTTATGTTTAATTGAATTAAAATTAATTTAGAGTTACATATAATTTATTTGTCTCCATGTTGAATCATTTCTTCACTACATCTTCTTTCTCCCACAGTGTGGTTAACTATGGCTTCAACGTAATGACCAAAGTTAGCTGATTTACAAGACAACTTCAGAAGCCTTGCCCTCATGCCTTGTCTTCATTAAACATTTTTACAAGAATGTAGAAATAGTCATAGACACAGATTCAGGCCCCTTGCCTTCAGCATGGTGTAAAATACCTCCTGTAGGCCAGCATAGGATAATCTTTTTCCTGTATTAGGTTTCAGTCTTTATACTTGCAATTAGGATTAAGTCCTCAAACTACGAAGTTTAGAGATTTGTAAAGATATATTCAAACCCTGTCTTTAGCTCTGGGGAGCTGTGTTTTCTGTAAAAGCCCTAACCTTGGCAAAGACTCTTAGAGATGTTTTAGCAGCCAAATAGGAAATCACAGATGTATAATTTCACCGTCTCTGATTTAGACAGAAGATACTAGGTCTTAGAAATTCAAAGCATCTCTTTAGCCACAGGCCCTGTTCTGATCTCCTCTCCCAGTTTCCCCACTCCCATATATCCTTAACATCTTTTCCACACAGCAGAGCTGTTGTTAGCAGTGTGGACAGATCTTTACATCCAGATCTGGCTTGTGGGCCTGGACCTTGTATGATTGCAAAATAGGCCTCCACTATAATTCATATTCATTTTCCTGCCATAGCAAAGAGGAGTAAAAGACTGGACAAAGAATAAATTTACTGGACTGGGAGAGTGAACCATGGGGCTGGGGCAACCTCAGAGCAGCACATTACTACATTCCACCAGGATGCTGCAGGTAGCTAGCTCTAGAATCCTGAAATATTTGCCTTCTGGAGGGGTTTATTGTTTGCTTGGTGTCCAGCAAAGACAACAAAGACATATAAATCCTATTTGTCTCTTATCTGGTTAAATCTGAGTTTCCTGATGCCAAATAGATGCTTTGAATATACATCAGTGCAACTGAGTCAATGCAATGAAGGGAAAACGTCCCACAGGTAGGTAAGTTTTTTAAAAGAGTGTTAGAAGATATCTAATTAAATATCTGACCTAAACAATATTATCTTGTGAGACATTTATGACAAATAGAGAACCTTTTGCAGAATAAAACAGCAGAGTATTACAAATCTTCAGAGACACCCACTGCCTTCCTCCTGGAACTGTTCTTGCTGCTTTATCTCAGTGCTAGGATTTGTGATACTGATACTTGCTAGGGTGCCAAATCTATCATGAGGATACCCCTGTCAGGGAGAAGAGACAGAATTAATGCTGTTATGAGAACTTGTGCCAAGATACAGATTTCCTAAACAAAGGGAGACTTCAAGAGTACAGACAGGCAAACAGCTTTGTCTAACTACACTGCCATCCACTTTCTCTCCAGACGCGTTCTCTTACATGTGTTTTCAACTAATAATACTTTGAAACACTACAAAGTCTTATTTTCTTTTGCAACTTTATTTAATTTTAAAAAGGCTGAAGGAAATAATTTAATTGTAAATAGGCTGAAAGACATGTCTGCCACAAGCACCAACTGACTTAATTTCCTGAAGTTGTTGGAGTGTTGTGAGCTCCTATTGTACATAAATAAGGAAGGGAGAGAAAGGTTTGCCTATAGTTATTGTACATTAAGAAGTTTTGTAATAGCCATTAGTGAGCAATGGGACATTATTCCTTATTATTATTAAAATAATAAGTATGGCCCTGTTATTATGGTACAGAGCTGGGATGGAGACACTATTCATTCGCAAAACTTCTGTACTTAGCAAGTTGCACATACTTTTTTCCTCATAATCTTCCAAGCAGTACAAAGAATAAACGTGGAGGGAAAAAAAAAACCCAACAAATCCTCTCACAGATACAGCTTTTCAGAACGATTCAATATCTGTATTGAGAGACAGACTGAATTTCCAGTGTAATATTTTGAATCTCAGCACAGAGGGACAGGAGAGAAGGAGGGGGTCCCCTTTTCCCTTTTGGAAAAGGTCAGTCTTGGTCGAATTAATTTCACATCAAAGATGTAAAACTATATTACAAGCTTTTAGGACCTGACAAAAATTCAGGGATTTGTAAAGATTATAAATTGTGTTTCAGCAACTTTGTCCTGCTCTTATCCTAAGCCTCAAGAAAACTTGATTCATAATTAATATTTACTTAATCAGAACATTTATTAAGGGATTTTAAAGCAAAACTTACAATTATTAAAATATATGGGTTTCTATCATGTCTGTGAGGTGATACCAGTCTAACTTTGTAATGAGGAAAAAGGTGTGAGCACAGGGGTTAAAATATTCATGCCAAGTCAGAAACTAGCACTTAGTGGTAGATTTTGGAATATAAACCAGACCTCTCAACAGCCAGCACTTTGCTTTTGCCACATATGTACTCTTACATGTACTAGGTGGCCAAAATAGAAGGTGTTTTTTCTCGCTGCTTAATTCAGTAGTCACTGGAGTGGCAGGGAGTAAAGCAGAACTGGCTTTTAGTGGGCCAGAATCCCTATCAAGCCAGTTTAAGCCCATTTACTTGTAGAAGCTATTCTTAGTTCATCTTGAAGCTAGCAGAAGAATCAGACACTGTTAGGATAACGATATTTCAAATAAACTTTTAAAGTAACTATAAACCAACTTTACACCCCATATTTAAGGATTCAATGAGTTTGAGGGATGAGCAGGGGTTGATATCTCTGGATTTTATTGGCAAAATTTCAGATATTTCGGTTTGTTTCTTCAGCTACACAACTTAAATCACACCCATTTTAGTTTTGTAATTCTCAGCCAACAGTTATACAAAGGGGTTTTTTTTACATTTTCCCAGTTTCCCTCCTGGCATCTGATATCATTAAATTAAAAAAACAATATCCCGTTTCCCCTTTCAGTAATTCTTGTCCTTCCTAGTGCTATGAAAGAATAGAACATGCAAACTCAGGCTCAGAATTACAAATCTACATTCTATTTAGGAATATGCACAAAACCAGCATGCCAAAACACACATGCAGTAGGAACAGGGAGCAAAGCAACTCCTGTGTTGCCAAAACACACATAGAAGCATGCCATTCGTGATTCATTCATCATTATCAATACACCTATACAAACATGCAGGGAACAAGCCTCTTCATTTTAAATGATTTTTTGCTACCAAATTCTTGCACAGATCTGTGCTGCAAATGCCTACTGAAACAAGCATAATTTTACCATAAGAAGATTGTGTACACGTTATGAGTGTATAACAAGAATACTCTTATGAACGTTCAGTTTGGTTTATTTTAATAACCTTTCAGGGTGAAGACACTGATTCAGTGGTCAGTAACAGAAATACCCAGTGACCATGGAAAATATGAAATTGTCCAATTTGGACATCTTCATGCATAAAGAAGAAAGTTTCACAATTCCCACTGCTTATTCCCATTCACCTTTGGAAGATATAATGAAGTAAATGTTTCCTTTTTTTTTTTCAGTATTTCTCATTTTTATTTATTTTCATGATAGATCCCAGAGTAAGTTATCTCTTACTCTGTAACCCTCTCAAGAAAGCTCTGAGATACTATTAATCTAATTGACTGTTTTCATAATTTTTCATCTATGCCAAATCAGCAGTCAATGAATGTTATCTAAATCCACTAGATAAACTCAATAAATTCTATTTTAGGTCACACTACCTAAAACCTGCCATGATTTCAATTACATTGAGTCATTGGCAATGTAAACCTTAAAATATCTTTTGGAAGATAACAAGTGTTTCCTCTGCAAGCCTCACAGGTGTTCATTCCTTGGAATTGAAAAATGCTGTATTTCTGACTGGACATAATTTATATGTCTTATAAGTATGCATTTGAGAAGATTTAGGTTTCCTCCAAGCTGTTGCATTTAGTCCATAGATTGTTTTGTCATATTCAGAAAAGAATCAGAAAAATGCCAGAATGCTTCTAGGAATTTCCCTTCCTCCCTGTCTTTTCGTGTTCTTTTTTCACTTGAAATGTGGCTTTCAACTGCCAAAGTTGCAGAACCTTACTCAAAGAATATTCATGAGCAAGTAGACAGAGGGATGACAGCCATCTCTCTGGCCTAATCTTGCTTCACTTCTGAACCTTTTCTTTTGTGATGTTGTCATGGTTTAGGAATGGTGTTCCCCCATTTAGTACTCCCATGGAAACACCCAAGATCATGTTCTGCTCTCTCACTTCACTGCCACAGCCCCTGAGGCAGGATGGAGAGGAGAACTGGCACAGAAATTAAAGATCATGGGTGAAAATAAGAACAATTTACTGGAAACAGCAATGAGATAAGAAAATGAACTGTAGCAACAGCAATACTAATAACAAAATACAATGTTATGTAAGAAAGTAATCTAATGTACTGGAAGCGATTTAACAATAACACAAAATCAACATTCACAGGAATTTTTTTGCAACACAGGGTTTCATGTAATATGACTTCAGAAGACAGCCCTTTTAGAAGGTTCAAAACTATGAAAAATGTAAAATTGACTTAAAGGACTGATTTTATATCCAAAAGATACCATTCAAAAAGCTCTCATATGCTCCATTCTATTGTTTAAACTTGCAAAAAAGGGTGGAATTGGAATCTAAGGAATTATAACTGTTTTGAAAAAAAGAAGTCTGTTCAGAGACTATTTCCTTTATGTAATAAACTGCTTTAGACACTTCAAAGAATTTTAAGTTGTATATCAAGAACTGCCCAAAGATAAATTAAGATTATTCAAATTTTACTTTATCTCTGGCCAGAATAGTCCCCTCAGATCCTCAAGCCATTTACAGTGATTTCTGGAAGCTGTTTCTGCTATGCAGGAGATATTTTTCTTTTTTTTTTTTTTTCATGGAAGAGTTTGAAAAAAAGAGTAATCATGTCTCAACCACTCTTTCTCATTGGTAATTGTCTTACTCCTTCCTGGTTTGTTTGGGGATGTTGTGGATTATTTTAATGGTCGTTGTTATTATTTTTTTTTAATCTCCTTAAATTTCAGAGATTAAAGACCAATTAGTAATGCTTTTCTATAAGTTAGAGAAAAACTTTGAATATGTATCAATTAAGGCTTTGCAAGTTCACAGTGTCATTTCACAGTACATCCAAGTGAAAAATCATAGACTAAAATTAGACAAGTATTACAGGTATTCAAACTGCAAAGGGCGCAGCATTAAAAACTACACCCAGTCTGGTGGGTTAACTTTGGCCAAGCTAAACTCCCCATCAGCCACTTGCCCAATTCCCACCTCATGCCTCACATCAGGGCCAGGGAAAAAATTGAAAGAAGAGGCAGCACCTGGGTTAAGACAAAAACAGGGAGATTGCTTACTGATTACTGTTGTGGTAAAACAGATATGACCTGAGGAAAATTATTGGTGGACTTGGCAGAGCTGCATTAATGGCTGGACAGGATCATCTTAGATGTCTTTTCCAAACTAAAATATTCTATGATTCTGTTTTGCCAGCAGGGGCTGATGGGATCAGCTGTGTCCTCTGGTGGGGCTGTCGGAGCTGGCTGGAACCAGCTGGAACCAGCTGTGTTTGGCATGTGTCACTCCTGACTTCACCTTATGGATGCCCCTGTGGGCTCAAGCAGATGGGAATTCAGCCTTTTCTATGAGAAGAATATGCTCTTCTGTGATTTAAGGACTCAGCATAGATGGTTCAGTCCCAATGCTTTTGACTACCATAGATCAGTCACCAGCATTTTCCCTTTTTGCTTGTAGATATGTGTGTCTGTATTCTTAAAGAATTAAAGCTGGTATTGTTTGAATTTATTCCTACAGCAGTTGTTTTGACTGCACTGCTAGAATTGGGTCCTTATTCAGCAAAATATTACTTCAGAATGTCTGATAAGTATATGTGCTTAAGCACACTCAAAAATCCAACTGAAATCACAAGGTACAGCCCTGTGTTCTGATGTTGATATGGGTCACTGGTTAAGGGAAGGTTGTCCTACTTGTCTAGTAGCCTAGCTAATAATCCTATTGCTGATTGAAACTGAAAATAAAGAGGTCTTTTGTCCAGGTGGCTTATGCATCTAAGTTTTCTTCTTTCAACAGAGTTTTAGAATGTCTCAAGAGGCAAAATCTGCCTCATTTCTCTCATAAGTGAAATTCTTCTGTCATATAAGGGTATAATAACCACACTCTAACTTTACACAATGCAAAGTTAGCGCTGTAAAAATAAAGATTGCTGTGAAGAACTATAATTTTATTCTTATCACTATCATTAAGGCATGAAAACTGAGTCTCAGTGTGCTCATCAAGGGGTCACTCTAATTATTAGACTTATAACCTTTGAGAAGGAAAGAAAGACGGTAACAGAGCAACATTGAGTTGTGAAGATCCAAACCACACAATGGTATTTAGCATGGTCATTACCACAGGCAGACCTGCAGTGCTTGAAATTACTTTCTACTAGACCAACAGTGAAGGGAAACTGTAAGCCATCTAAGCCTGAAGGAAATTGATAGAAAATGAGAAAATCAAGGAGAAATAAGATCAGTAAAGGTGTATTTTTACTCTGGTGCAAATGGCTACTCCTATTGACATTTATGGGAGATGCATGAGTATGTATGCCCATGAATTAAGGTGCAAAAATTTCTGGGCCTAGTTACACAGAATCACCAACCCTTTTGATAGGGTTGAAAGGTACCTCTGGAGATCTTTAGAGCAGATTGTACAGGATAATATCCTGGTGTGCTTTGACTATCTCCAGAGAAAGACACTCCACAACCCCTCTGGGCAGACTGTTCACTGCTGTCAGACTCACAGTAAAGTTTTTCCTCATATTCATATGGATCTTCCTGTGCATCAATTTACATCCATTGCCCTTTGTTTGCACTAAGCCTCATTGAAAAGAGTCATGCCCATCCTCTTGACATCCACCCTTAAGTATTTGTATGTGTTGATAAAATCCCTCCTCAGTCATGTCTTCTCCAGGCTAAACAGGTTGTCTCAGCCTTGCCTCATAAAACAGATGCTCCAGTCCCCTTGTCATCCTCACAGCCCTTCTCTGGACCCTCCCCAGGAGCTTTTTATCTTTCTTGAACTGGGAATCCCAGAACTGTGCACAGTACTCCTGTAAACTGTACATGTGGCCTTACCAGAGCTGAGTAGAGGAGCAGGATCGTCTCCTGTGACCTACTGGCAGTTTTCCCAATGCACCCCAGGATACTTTTGGCCTTCTTGGCCACAAGGACACACTGCTGGCTCATCAACAAATTGCTGTCCCACATGACCCCCAGGAACTTCTCCGCAGTGCTGCTTCACAGCAGTTTAGCCCAATCCTGTACTGGAGCCTGGAGTTTTCCCTCCTCAGATGCAGGACATTGCATTTGTTTTTGCTGAACTTAATCATCTCCTCTCCACCCAACTCTGCATCCTGTTCAGGTCTTGCTGAATGGTAGCACAGCCTCCTTGTGTATCAGCCACTCCTCACAGTTTTGTATCATCAGGAAATTTGCTGAGGGTGTACCCTGTGCCCTCTTCCAACTTGACCTAGCACTGACACCTGGGGAACATTGTTAGCTGCAGGCCTCCAGCTATGCTCTGCACCTCAGGCCACAACCCTCTGAGCTCTGCCACTCACTACACTTCACTGTCCATTCATCAAATGCATATTTCCTGAGCTTATCTATCAGGATGCTATGGGAGACAATGGCAAAAGCCTTGCTGTAGTCAAGGTAAACAGCTTTCTCTGTGCTTCCCTCGTCTACCCAGCCAGTCATTTGGTCACAGAAGGCTATCAGGTTGTTTAAGCATGATTTCCCTTTATGAATCCGTGTTGACTACTGATGACCTTCTTTTCCTCCACGTGCTTAGAGATGTCACTGACAGGCTTAGACATGACATCAAGGGTGAAGATGAGGTTGACTGGCCTGTAGTTTCCTGGGTCCTTCTTTCTTAAGTTTGCAGTGACATTGGTTTTCCTCCACTCCTCAGGCACTTCTGGTCTTCTCCTTAACCTTTTAAAGATGATGGAGAGTGGCTTAGCGATTACATTTGCGAGCTCTTTCCAAATTATGGGTGCAACCCATTACGGCCCATGGATTTGTGGGTGTCAGTTTTGTCTAAATGACTTCTAATTTGACTCTCTTAGACCAAGGGAAAGTCTTCCCTTTCTCCAGACTTTCTCGCTTACCACCAAAGTCTGGGATTCCTGAGGACTGGCCTTAGAGTAGAGACTGAAGCAAAGACGACATTTGGTTACCCTACCTTTTCTGTATCCTTTGTCACCAAGACATCCACCTCATTCAGCACCAGGCCCACATTTTTCCTAGTTTTCCCCTTGCTTCTGATGTACATGATGAAACTCTTCTTGTTGTCCTTGACTTCCCCTGAGAGACTTAATTAGTGGACTTCTCCCATCCTGAAGGGAAAATCGAAAATAAACTTGAGAAATTGTACTGCAAAGTACGATTAAAGACGGAGCAAAAAGACTGCCTCTGTTGTAGATCCTTATGTTTCATCAGATCTGTTTAAAACAATCAAATATGTCTCATACGAGACTGAGGGATCTTATCACTTCAGATACCTACCTTGATCTCTATTCACTTATATTTTACTGCCACAAGAAATGTTACAGCTATGTTACTTTTATAATGGGAAACAATTTTTTTTTATTCTTCTATTGTCTTCATACTTTATAGTAACTATAGTCTTTTTAACAATTTTCAAATTCCCAAAGGAAGTAATGATCCAGGAGAGGCCAAGCATGATAAAAATCCCATTTAAAGGTGATTATTTGGGAATGTTGTATTACTGAAGACAGAAATTATAAGTTACTGAAAAAAGAATTAGCTAGTGACCAGGAAAAAAAAATTCTAAGCAAGAGCAGTTATATAGAAGGGGAAATAGATACAAATTTAATAATGTCTTAAAGACTACACAGAGGAGAGGACAATAAAAAAGGATAGATCAATAGTCTGGTAGCACACATCTCTCCAACCATTTCAGTCTGTAGTTTTTTATACATTCCTTATTTAAGTTTCAGTCCTGCAGATAGATGCAAGAATAAAAGTTGACTCAACATGAATGCATTTATGTTTATACTTCATTTCAGCTTCAGGATCTGTAGAAGTGGGAGTGACCTACTTCTCACTGTTTGTAAATAGTTGAATTTTGTGAGTGGTAAGGCTCAAAAGGAAAATATATGTTTACATGGATAGCAAGAATCTAGAGCTAGGACAACAAACGCAATTATTGAAATCACAGCTAATTATTTCTTCAGAGCCTTATATAATATTTAAAATTTATTAGACGGCCTTAATATAGCCTGTACTATATTCTGTCTCTAATTGTCTTGGAGTGTACTTAGAAGCAATTGCTTTCAAAGACAGAAGTTTTGGTCAAATGACTCAATGCCTGATGCAGTACTATAATTTTTGTGATCTAATCACTTACAGTACTTTTACCCATGTTTTAAAAGGTGTTCAGACCTTGAAATTACCACTAAAGTCAGAAAAATCAATATTTGGAGATTCCAAACCATATCAAACTGAACAAATGCTAAGAAATAATACTGTAAAGCCCAGGAACGTACTTCATTGTGTAGGCAGCAAAGTCAGGCTCAGCTGGGGAATATCTTAGTGGGTTATATTTATTCCAATATGTTGTAAACCTTCCTTGCTCTTGGGAGAGGAGTTCACAGTATAGTGTATCTGCATAACTTGTTTCTGAACGTTGCAAATCAAATGCAGAAGTTATGTCCTAGGCAAAAATCCTAACATCTCTTGTATCAGCTGCCCCATTTACACTTTTTCTGTTTTTTCCCAGAGCTGGGAAAACAGTCCTTTCTTGTCATGTTGTCTCACCACCTCCAAGATGCTCAACTTAGCAGGCAGGTGATGTAAAGGACAGAATGAGGAGAGTGGGAGTCCAAGCATGTGTTAACACTGTATGTAGCTACAGATCTGACACATTCCCTCCCAGAATTTCTCCACTTACCCACACTCTTCTCTAGGTATGTTAAAATCCACACTGCTTTAACATAGGGAAGTGCAGATGAGAAATACAATTATATTTCCAGCTTCACAACCTCGAGTGAAAATACTGTCTTTTGAAAGGGCATTTACTAGGCAGAATCCTCCTTTGAACTCTCATACATACAGACGCTTGCAGTCAGGCTCTTTGACTTCAGGAGTGATCAAAACCATACTTTTTTAGTCTAAGAGATATGAAATGAGCTTGGAAACAGGTAGAAAAGTTTATACTTTTGCCTTCAAATTTGCTCTAGAAATCTTCCCTCTTGAACTGCTGTGCCACCACTCAGCATATTGGTGTTTTGTAGATAAGTTTAACTTTGAGAAATCAGCGTGTCCCTGGGATTTTAAAAATCACTTCCCTTAATATTAATTCTGAGTTTTCCTGACAATGAAGACTGAGAGTGGAAGAACCTTCTGTTTATGTTTCAAAATAATCAGATTTACAGAGGTGATGTACAGACTTCACTTCAAGGCCACATTTTTAGATTCAAAGCTAAAAAAAAAATCTTTCCTAGATGGGATGTTAAGTTTAAATCCCCCTTACAGAAGTCAAATTCTTCCCATGTCCTCCCACACATAGTCTTCTTCACACCCACATGGGTATGTGACATGTACCCACACTCACTCAGCTTAGCAGTGCCATCATGTACCCTATTACCTCCTTCAATTTATACATTTTTAACGTATTTTGCACCTTCACAGAAGGGCTTGACTGTTTTTCAAACACCAAAATAGCTTTAATGTAGTGGTTTATTGTGCATTCTCATTAGGATTTGTCTGCAATGCAGGGCATTTCCCCTTGACCCAGATACAAAAGAAACATAATATAAATAAATAAAATTGAATAATTTTTATTTATGAAGATGAATTGTAAACTTGGCTAGATGTTATCTAATGAATATATTTCTAGACTCGTGCTTATTATTTTGTTGGCCCTTCTAGCTATATCCTTGGTACTTCTACACAGGGCAGATTCATTTATATTTATCTGAAGCTTTAAATGCTGCCCTGAAGTTCAGAGTGGTGTATCACAAGAGATACTGTGTGATTTTTTTCCATAATCTTTTTGTTTAGAGCAGACTCCTTACAAGACCTGATGCCCGCTACGATTCTTGACTTATGAGTATTTATACCCTATATTTTACTTTACCAGCTGCATGTTCTACCTTTTATATTTTGTTCCAGTAGTGAGAAAGGTGCAAATGCTCAAAGCTGCATGAGGTTTTATACCTCATTCTGCTTAATGAAGCTGGCAGTTCTTATGTTTATCACTTCAGCCAGCTGAAGTGACCAAGTGCATGGCACACTGACTTCAAGGATACAGAAGTTGCCTCATTCAAATGTACGTCAGCTGTGCTCCCTGATCTCTGAGGAAATACTGAAGAAAATATAAATATGCCTGCAGTGTCTGATGTCAGCCATGATCTGCTCTCCCTGATTTAGACTTCTATATTTCATCTGAATTCACACTGCATTAACCATATGTGAGGAGTGCATTATGTGAGGATTTAGGTGTTGCTTATCCTTCTTTTTTTTGCAGTACTGAATTCCAGTATTTTATAGCACTAGTTTCTCTCCTTCACTGTAATTATTCCAAATTCATGCAGATGTGGAAAAGTGAGTAATTGGTCAGTGGCTGTGTTGGTATTTGTTATTCAGAACACAGACTCAACATATTTCTTAAGAAAATGGGGGCAGTAATAGGAGACACCAGGGTTTCCCCCTTAAGAGAAGAAAATCAGAATGAATTCTGACATTATACAATTAGGCAAATTACAAGAAGTCATTCCAAGATTCTTTTATTAGTTATTTTTCCTCCCTCACAGGGAAAATAATATATATTTTTTTAAACTACTTACACTGTATTTCTTGCTAGATTGAGTGCACTTACAGATTTGCAGTAATGGACAACAGTGGACAACAAAGTTCTGAAGCAGAGCTGGCTTTAATATTATTGGGAGAATATACTCTGCATACATGTGGGTCTATTCAAGTACATCTTGAAATTAACGAGTATTTTATTTTCACTAAGAAAAGGGAGGTGGCAAAAATTATGACTATTTAAACAATTCCGTTTCTGTGTGCTTCTATGAGGGCTTCATATTTGTCTACTTAAAATATTTTTTCATGTTGTGCAGCACATAAAGAAAAGCTAAAATAAAATAGAAGTATTTTAATGTTGTTTAAACAGAAGACTTTTAAAGAAATAACAGCTTGTACTATTTATTTTAAAAACAAATTCAAAATCATCATGTTTTGCACTGATTCTGCACACAGACAAGTTTTGAAATCATTGGATATGGCATTTCTACTGCTGGTGCTGGAATTGTAATGAATTTCAGCTTGATTCTGCTTTTGTGGCTGCTGACCACAGAGGGCTATGTTCACCTCAATCAAATCTCCTTTAGCAAATTATTCCACTGCAATATTTCTCCCTTTAGCTTGGTAAATTCAAGTTCCTGCTTATTACTGTTTAGTTATTCTTTTGGCTGAGCATTACATAAAAATTTAGAGCACAAGACTCTTAACTCTTTTTTCCTCTTTCCAGTCAGATGGCTGCCTTAAAGCAATCTGTTTTGATGAAAAACAGGGCTTCTTTTAAGATATGAGCTTTTCTTTTTTTCCACTCCCATAATTTTTGATGGCACCTGGGGAAGGGAGGCCTGTTGCCTGCAAGAAGGAATGTTATATATGTGGTGCTTGGGAGAGAGGCAGCACACAGGAATGGAATGTGGAAAATTGTCTTGTCTTGCTTTTCCTTTTCCCATTTACTTTTGCCTGCTTGTGTCTTTTTCCTTGCTCAGTTGTTTAGAGGGGTTTGGGGTTTTTTTCTTATTTTCCTTCTTTCTTTGTGACTTTTTAGAGGAACTTTAAGGAAAGTTAGCTGAGTTTTTGCTGGTAATTATCCCAGAGGGGTAAGGACTAATTGCTGTAATTATTACTTGAGGTCATATGTGGAGATTTAAAGTCTAAGGCTGGCTAAAAAAGCAGGTTAAAAATTAGCTTTCTTGAATTTGAGAGGCAGTTGATAAATCCTGGTGTTGCAATGTTCTTATCTGCTAGGGAAGAATCTGATGGAACAGATGGAGCAAACGGAACAGAAATATATTTCTATTTCTATTTACCTGATTTTTCAATTGGAAAATAGTTTAACAAGACATGGTTGCAATGAGATTCTACTTTGTTTAGAGAAATAATTTTTAAGAGTGAGTAAGATTGCCTCATGACAACACCAACATATAGAAGTAATGAAAGGACTAGTTCCTAACATCACAATAACAAGGTGATTTTGCTCACTTAAAACAAAATTTAAGATTAGGCTCAAATCCAGAAACAGGTAATAAAAGTAATCTCAGTATCCAAAATAGGAATCGGTAGTTACTGAAGTGAAAATTCAGCCATTTGTGTAAGATATCTGCTAGAGTTCAGCAGCCATGTCCAGCACTGAACATTTGCTTTGTTAAAGTTTTAATACCTTTAGGTTCTTAAACCTTTTAAAAGCCTTTGTAGAAGACTTTCTAGTTGTTGGCATAATATCCAGTACAAATGAAAACCTACTTGGAGATTCTTTTGTACATTTTATCATTAATACAAATGCTCATAATCAATATAGACCTAAAATAACTCCTTTGAAGGGTCCCCATTCATCTTTCAGGAGCAAAACTTCCAACTACCTCTCAAAATTTAAGAAAAAAAAAAGAGAGAAAAAAAAAGGAAAAGGAAAAAAGGAGGGAAAAAAGATCCATGGAAATAAAGCACATAAGAATTGTTTTAGTTATTTCTGTTTGGACATGATTTTTCTTTCTTGTCTGGACAAGGTCTAAAGATACGTTTACACCAGTCTTGATTAATAGGTTAAAAGACATTCTGGTTTTCATGCCAGAGCTTTTCCTTGTGTTAAGCGACGGAATGCATGCTGACCTGGCAGTAGGTAGTGTATGTGAAATGGGAAGGAAAATGTCTTCCAATTTCTAATCCCTACTGTAAATCTTGTAAGCACATGTACACACTAGGGCATTTGGTGTGGGGGGGGAGGGTTTATATATATATATATATATATAAAGAGATAGAGAGGACTTAGCTGGTACTAGCAAGTACCAGCAAATATAGCTTAGTTTACTGTCACCTCATTCATTAATAGCTGACTGTAATGATGGGCAGTGGGCATGAGATTCTAATGGGAAGGCAGATTGCCTGTCATTTCAAGGTTTAGGAAGTGAGAACTTAGTCAAAAGTGTAACAGAAAAGCTGTTATGTAGGTTATGTATAATCACCAGGCTCTGTGAGGTGTTGATGTAGATTGTACTCAGGCCTTCACCTCACATAAAATGGTGCTCACACATTTAATAAGGAGACTTGATTAAAATGCCATAAACACACACTTCTGTAAGAAAACAGAGGTTAAAGCAGCAGGAGGCATTAGAAGCAGCCAATAGAAGACTATGGGGGTGTTTTCTAAAGGTTAGAAGAAATGACTCCTAAGCAATTCTGTCTTCCCATACACATGTAAAGGATATTTTTGATATTTTGATATTTCAGTTGAAACAGGCAAAAAACCAAAACAACAACGAAACAAGTCAACATCTGTCAGAAATGCAAGTAACAATTTCCTGCCAACAAAACACTCCCTGAATTTTTGTGCTTGGGGTCTTAGAGACTGGTGATGTTTGAAAATAGTCTCTCAGCATTTGAGTTGTTTGTTTTCAACGACTCATAGAAGACTAGACAGAAAGGGACGCAGTAGGGAGTCATCAATTCTCCTCCCTCTGTCCAAAACTAAGAGCTATTCTACCTCCATCAGCCCTGAGAGGGACTTGGAAGAGCAGCTGCTACAATTGAGTCAGGAGAGCCCCAATCAGAACTTTCCCACTCCCACTAAAACCACCTGAGCCTCAACGGCTGTGAGAGGTGTCCTGTCCTACCACAAGTATAAGTGTATTTTTGGAGTTGATAATCTCTTCCTTCTCTCACAGATGTTTTTGGTTGTTTCTCAAGTGCCAGGACATCAGCAGTGAATAGTCTGCACCAACTTGGGGGTGGAGACTTCCCTTAAAGCAGTCCCTGTGTGGAGAGGAGCATACTTCTCTTTTGGTCACATAAAACACAGGTTTGCATGCTCATACTCCCAGGGAAGTGGATCACCTGTTAGTGATAGGTAGAGGAATAAGACGTCACAAAGACAGCTGGAGATTCATGGATCCAATATGTTGTGCTTCTCTGAAATGGCAAGAAAACACATAAAAACAGTAGATTCAGACTACTCTGGGCTGTGTGATATTTGTCCAGAAAGTATTTTGTTTTGTAGTCAGCTTTTTGGTAGGAGAAATCCCTGACTGAGCCAAACTCATCTTGTTGCATCTGATCTTTAATCTCATTAGCTCCAACCTTTCTCCAGCTGTGCCAAAGAAGACTAAATTCAAAACCCAAAAATTAAGCCCTCAATATCTTATTGTGATTAGGACTTAGACGTGCACCATCCACTATTATATCCATACCAATGGGAATCGTCCCAATAGTCTTTAATGCATTTTGAAATGTTAATCGTCAAATTAAATATCAAAGTATTAAACAGGAAATAAATCAGGTTCTAGTGCTTTTAACAGAACAAGCCTGTATAGTCCAACAGCATAACAAAATACAAAATATTCAGACACAGGTAGTGTCTTTTCCAGATTTTGGTCAGATTTTACTGTTAATGCAGGTAGAATAGCCTTGCAGAGCAATCTGCACAATTCTACCTTTAAACTCCTGTATGGCCTTGGAAACAATTTTGCCTGTTTCCAATCTTCAGCTGGTGTCTGTCCCATTTGTACATTCAACAAGCTCTTTAAAGCACAAGTACTCTTAGAGCAACTTGAAAAAAAAGTATTCTCTGCCTTTCATAGGTATCTACTGATCCAGAAAAGGGGGGGGACAGACAGCCAAGACCATGACTTAATGATTTAATGACTTAATGATTTAATGTTAGATGATCTTTGGTTTTATGATTTCTTACCAGTTGGATAACAGAAAAGTGTATGACCTGCCAAACCTACTGGAGATGTGCTCTCAGCAACAAAAAGTTTTCTCATATGGGTTACAGAGATACAAACAGGAATTTATAAGTACATAATTCTATCCATCAGAAAAATATATTGTGATTGCCAACACAGTGTGACCTGCCACACAAAAAATGCTGGTTGGACTGAAGAACAGGGTGCACAGTAGCCTCAAAGTTAGTAAATTTCCAGAGAAAATTAAATTGTGTAAGGTTTAGCTGAAAAGCCCATAAACACAAAACAAGTACTAATACATTCCAGCTGGTAGGAGAATGCAGGCTGAATGCACACAGTAACAGGATAATTTTATTTGGAGATTTGTTTCACTCCAGCCTTTACCACAGATTTATGTGGGCTTGGCATATATGCTCCTAACTGTACTTTTAACTTCAAAAGTGGATAATGATCAATTATAGGATCCTGTACTGCTGTGATGGGACAGGGACAAAAGGTTGGGGGCAATGTACTGAGCAGCTCTGGCTTCAGCAGCCAGCACCAGTGGAAATCACGAGAACTATGCTCTGCCTCTGTGGGCTGAACCCGTGACATCGAAAAGAGTAGAGAAAAAGTCCACAAGCTCATGGATCTTTATTAACATGGAGCTTATGCAAATTGCACATTAAATAGGTTACAATACTTCCACTTGGCAAGAAGAGAGCCAACCATCTGGACTGATGTGATTAGCAATGTTCATTCTAATATTCTTTGACTAAAAAACACATAGTTTTCTGGAAACAGATATACATGAGAAAAAATGGAGGATTTCTTTAAGCTGTATTAATAGAGGAAGTTGTGCTGTGCAATTCCAATTCATTTGGGTAATGAGGTGTACTAATTTTTAGACTCAGTCCAGTTTCGACACACAGCATGCTTATGCCCTGTAATAGGGGTGTTTATTAATTATATTTAATTGTCATCGTTTTTCCTAATGATAACTGTGTTCACCCCTGATCATTTTGTTTCTGAAATGTCGATTATTGAGAATGGGGAACATGAATGAATAGGCAGCTGAAACTAAGGAACCATGGGTGTCTGCATTAGAAAAATTGACCTTCAACAAGCCAGCCATCAACACAGTCATTCAAGGCCATCATGCTCCACTGGCTGGGAAAGGAAAGCTTGTCCAAACCCATTGCTGCTCTCCAGTGGCAAGCAGGCTGGTCGTAAAGACAAGTGCCTTTCATATATGGATGTCTGCACCATGCGCATAGGCTTAATTAACATTTTCCAATTAGCTGATTGTACATTTTTGTGGGGTCAAGAAGTGGTAACCTCCACAGCACTTATAGGAGGGGCACTAGGGCTTCCAGGCCTTAAAAATGCCACCAGTAGGTGGAGAACAAACAACATGAACCATGCACATGAGCACACATGCACTCAATCTTGGGACATTGCTGTAACATGCAGAAATGCATTTAATTACTAGGATACCAGTTCCCAAGTCCTTTCCAGCTGCAACTTTACATGTAGTTGCAAACGAAGCTTCTGGCTTGGCTCCAGAAACAAGAACCACCATCACGACTCCTTGAAGTTATAGCTTGTATGTTTGGAAAAGCTGTGTTAGAGCCACTATGCCTCCACACATGCTAATGCCCATCTGCAGTGGTTGTATATTCAAATGTTCTACAGCTTTTCTGAAGGTGCATCATGTATGTTCTGCTCAAGGTAGTATTTCCAGGTTCAAGAAAACAGAAAAGTATTGGCAGTATTCATGATGTTCCAGAAAGCAAAGACTTTGAATTCTCTGTATGTCAGAGGAGAGCTGATAAATGATCCATGCATCTAATACACCCCTTGCCTGCACATACACTTGCAGTTTCTTCTATAATGTAGTACACTGAGAAATTCTTCCCAATTTAATGGAATAGAACTGGGGTAGAGGGAAGATGCAAAGGTTCTTTTTTACAGTTCTCTATTTCTTAGTGCTGGACTTGAAAAATTCAATTCATACAAGAATACGATGAACAATTTAATTGCACATCAACCTATGGGAGAAAAATTTTATGAAATCCAGCTAGCTCTGTAGAAAACATTTTCCTGTCAGGATAACTGACACAGACCACGTCAAGACCTCTCAATTTCTGAGTCCACACAAAGTCCCTACATATTGGTTTCTTTTATTTTTTCAACCATGTGTTTCTGGGAAATTAAGCTCATTAAAAAGGAGAAGTTCTGCAGACTACTTTCATTATGTGTGAGGCTGGCTACTCTTTTCCTCCATCCTGTGACAAAATGCAGTATCTATGACTGTAGTGGACTTCATATATCCATGTTGCAACTCATTCTTATTTTGCTTTCTGAGTGTCTTCTATGAGAGTAGAAAAGGCACTGCATCTTGTGGTGCTGCAACTTTTTTTTTTGTAGGGTTTTCTTCCTGAAAAAAATTCTTGGGCCTTCCAGGAATGTATGTATATACAAAATATGTCATACCTAAAGACTAAGAGCTAGGACATGTCAGGGAGCAAGATAAATAGTTTTTAGTGAATAGACATCTTTTACCACAAGGATTTCAGAAAGGTTTTTAAAGACATGTGCACTTCTGACAAGGTGTGACACAATATCTGTCCCTCAGCATGTTGAGCCAGACCCACAAGCCAGGACAAAGGACCACTTGTGCCAACATTGCATTATTCTATCTCCCTCTCTAGATCAATGCTTGCACATCTCTTGCCTACCTTAACTAGACACACAGCATTTTTCAACTGTTCCACAAACACTTCAAATCAGAAGTATGATGGGTTGGAGGGGAACAAGCAATTTCATTTTGGCAATTGAAATGTACTCCCATCTTTGTTCCTCAGTCAGCAGCATCCTGTTAACTGTAGTCATGATGATTAGTTTCACATTCCAGTTGGGACATCTAGTCCTTTTGTTACAGCCTTTTGCTGGAGTCTGAGGCGACATGCCTTATCATATGCAATTGGGAAGCTGTCACATATATCACCCAACAAAAGCGTGGTGTCCTGGGAGAGCTCCAGAAACACTGTACACCCATGCTACCAAAAGCCTGCAGCAGACTCCTAAAAGAGCAGCTCCACATTTCAGGAAGTAACACATTACAGAATGATTCTTCCATTAAGATTTATGCTTAAAATAGAGGAGCTATAACCTCATGCATCAGCAGAGTTTTCATCAGCTGATTAAGCATGACAGATGAAGCAGGTTCCTGACCTTTCTGAGGCTGAGGGAGAAAAGGGAGGAAAAAAAAAAAAAGAGAGAAATGGCCTCTCTTTCACCTCCATATTCAATTGGGCACTTCCTCAAACAAATAAAAAGACACTCTTGCAGCTGAACAAGAGGCCATGCAGTTAACCATGGGCCTCTGAAGTTGTTCAATCAAGAAGGAACATGATACTTTGTGATTTGTCTGTTCATTGCTCCTGGGGTGGGCCATTGCTCCTAAGTGAAGAATAATAGCTGTCAATTACCTTCAGATCACAGTGAGGGCCCTGGAATTCTTAGGCA
Source organism: Cettia cetti (assembly GCA_013401135.1). NCBI lineage: Eukaryota > Metazoa > Chordata > Aves > Passeriformes > Sylviidae > Cettia > Cettia cetti. Next base: position 105,457 of record VZUI01056213.1, on the reverse strand, counting down.
ACCTGTTATTAAATTGTTAACTTTTTGATGTCTACCTTATTACTTTAAACACACATACCAGACTGACTTTAAATATACACACTGACACCAGTAATGAATCTTTCCAAACACTAAACTTAGGATGTACGCACAGTCTTTAATTTTAATTATTTTTTATACTTTTTTGAAGAGTTCTGCATGTGTAAATTTCTTTCAGTGAAGTCTTGCCATGTATCCTACAAAATTATTTTGTTGTGGAAGTCTTGGCAGGGCTCTTTTAGAGAACAGGAACTAATATTTGGGGACAAGTAATTGTTCACTAGCTTGTTATTAGGGAGGAGCAGCTTCTCTGGTGGAAAGTAACTACCAAATTCTCTGATTTCCATGGAGGAGATGTAAACCCTCAGAAGGAGGAAAACAGCTTATAGAAAATTTTAACAGGGGGCAGAAACTTTGATTCAAACTTTGAAGTCCTAGAGAGCTGGTATAGAATGAAGCAGGAAAGCAACATGTTCACATTGGCTCATGAATTACCTTTTACTAATTCCCGAATCAGTGTTTTTATTCACAATGTGCTTTTCAGAACCGGGATTTGAACAAAAATCCCTCACCTCATGGTTTTTTGGGGTTTTTTTCCCCTTCTGTTCTCCACCAAAAAACTTTATAAGCTCCCTGATCATCCCAAAGGAGAGTGAAAATACAGAAATATGTCTACAGAGTTTTACTAGAAGAGAATAGCAGCTCTATATTCAATTTTAGGCAGATGGCAATCTGGAATTGTTCCTCTACATGAAGGCTCTGAGACAGCTGTATTAGGAGTGTGGTTACTTTGTGCTTTTCTGGAGGCTCTGAAAAAGTCACTAGCAGAATAGAATACTCGCAAGTGACAATATTTGTCCCATGCTTATATTGATTGAATGTAGGGAGAAGAGCATGCAATTAGGTTTGTAATTTCATTAAGGGATCCTGTTACCCCCCTCTCAGGGCAACTCAGCCCTCACTCTAGTTCACCACTTGCTCTAAAGATCCAGTACTATTTCTCTCCAGGGAAAGTAAGCACCTGGTTAACCAAGAAAACACAATGCATCTACTCTTTGTCAGCCAATGTCAAGACTTATTAAAAAATACAATAATTCAGATAAATATTTTCAGATGTTTTCTATGCATGAGGGTTTATTTTATTAAGTAGAGTTTAATCAGGCTGACTGTTTCATCTTTAAATGCAACAAATTAATCCTGAAAAGTCAAAATGCACACAGAATTGTTGCCAGGTCTGCAATTGACAAATAGAAATGGGAATTTTTCTTCTGTGGGACATTTATCTTCCTTTGATGGATGCAAATTATGGAAACTCCTCTTTAAGGGAATGGAAAAGGCATACTTTTAAAAATTTAAAATACACTCCAAAAATATTACTTTACTGTAATTTTCAATTTCAGTTTGTTGAACTGAATCATCATGTTATATTTTTGTTCCATTTAAGAACTGGCATTACCTGGATTACTTACTGCAGTATTGTATATTCCTCATGTTCTATTTTCAACTATGAATCTCTAGATTCCAAATATCCAAGACAAAGCTCTGAGCAGGTGAGTTGGCAGGTCAAGTGAACATAAGCAAAGCTAAAACCTGTCCAGAATCAAATATTACAGTTCCAATTCAGATTGCTTAATCATAAATTGTTATGTTAATTTTCCCTAATAAGAATCCCAAAAAATCTTTCAAAGTCTGAATTTCCCCAAAAGATTTTCTGCCTGTTCTGTATGTAGATCTGAAGCCAGGGAGAGATCCAAGAAGAAAGTGAAGTGACTGTGACAACATTTTACCAACCTCTCAGTCATCTTATTTACAGAAGAAATAGGCTAAGTGGTTATTTTTGAGACTCATATTGATCAGCAATTCACTCAGAGGTGCCTTCTTTTTTTCCCAGTGACTAGATTTTTGAAGTGGTAAGGGCTTTAGGGTACTCTCACCAAAGGCCATTGTTTGCAGGAGTCTCAAGTATTGACTGATGATTTTACTGTCCAGGAAGGACAGAGGTCAGAGTCACAGTTGGAGGTTTAGCCTGTGACAATGCTTTTGTGACAGTGTGGGAACAGCCTGACTAGCAAAAAGAGGACATTGTGTCTGTTCTCAGCTTAAAAGTTTTCTTGTAAGGCTGTTTCAGCTGTTGGTAAAACAAGACATTAAATGATTGTATTGCAAAACATGTGCATCATCAGATGCAAACTGGATTCTTGAAGACACTTCTGGTGCAGAAACATTCTCCACAGTATAACTTTGCTCCTCCTCATTGCTGTGGCCCAAGGTAAAAATCACCTTGTTCCCATCTTTCCTTAGGGAGACACAAAAGAATAGCTGCTTGTGTCTAGGCTGTGTAGGCTCTCATGTTAAATGTTTTTACTTCTTACAGCAAGAAACAGTCCATCATCACTAAGCAGTCTCATAATAACTGATGGTACTTAAAACAGGAGCTTCCCACTCTGAAAGAAGCTTCCCACACTCTCTTCCCATCAGAGAGAAAGCCCATCCTTCTTGATGGCCCCTGCTGGGACATCCAATGAACTTTGCTTGTCTGATCTCCAGTGTCAGAAATGAGAGGAAAAAAGAACTTCTCACAAGACACAGGTGATTCATCCTTGTTTACACCAGTTCACATCTGCATCATCATGAAAAATCAAATCCATGCACAATCTGTTCTGAGCTGCATTTCAGTAGGAACGAAACAGCCTTTCCTTCTCCTCTTCCACTCATATCAAGAACCAAAAAGACCTGAGCACACATTCTGTATCCTGGCCACCTCTTCATGGATGATGACCTTTATTGTTGTGCTTCACAACTCAAATATCTTGTGCATTAGCAACCTGAAAGGATGTTTAAGTCCTGGACATTTAGGGTCCACAACCTAGAAGATTTTTTTTGTTCCCTATATAACTTCAGTTTTCCTATGTGACATTAGACAAGTTATGGAGCCTTTATTAGCTTTAGTTTACTGTTTGTGAAAGGAGACCATTTACTTGCTCCTCTCAGAAAATTTAAAGTTTGTGAGGCACTCAGGTATTACAACAACAGTGCACACACCAACAGCAACCCATGCATTTAGGGGTGCTAGGTCTTGGCTAGCTATACCAGAGAACCCAGCCCTCCATCAACACAATCAGAACAGGTGAAAGCAAAGCTGGATGGTACATGACAAGGTTTTGCAGCAGTTCTGGAAACCACAAACTGCTACCTCACATGTGCCCATTCCAAACAGAATTCAGGAACCTATTTTAATGTTAGTCAACACAAGTTTTCTGGTCAGTAAATGTTTGTGTTCATGATTATTTCTGCTAGGAAGCTATTATCAGAATTAATCTGAAAGAGGAAACATTTGTCCCAGCAGAATTCTCTGTTTAACATATACTCAATACCAGAGGTGAGAAAAGCAATCCTAATGTTGCCTACCAGGTACAAAAAGCAGGAAAGCTTAAATGCAAGCAAGAACAATTGTTATCAGCTAATGACTGTAACTATTTGCTGCTCTTCACTCTTCTGCCTCTCATAGAAGTTTCAGGCATATGACGAGAGAGTCAAAACGGCTCCAGAATCTTCAGCGATCTGTCACACACTGCAAGTGTGAACAGCCAAAATGATCAATGTTTGAACATGCCGTGTGATGGTAATTGACACAACAAGGAAAGCTTTTACCCATACTGAATAATTAAGAATAATCAATATATTGGCAGGATTGATTCACTGCTGATCCATAAACAAGGAAAAAGCCATATTCCTCAAATCATTTATTTACCATGACTGGTTCTGTCATACCAAACTGCAGTGCTGCAATAGCACTTTAGAAATGAGCATTGATTTCCATCAAGTATTTAGTGAAAGTTTACAGCACAGTTAGGCAATAGGCATGTGTTACTTCAGGAATGAAGCCAAATGCCTCTTTTTCAGACTGGAGTCACAAATCCCATCTTCCAGCTGGAACAATGGAAGTAGGTGTAGAAGTAACATGCCAAAGAGCAGCAGTTCTTAAGGCATTAGGAGAGACTCTCGTAACCAGACAGCCTGTATGACTACCTCTAAAGTTTGATTTTCTTGATGTATTACAAGTTCAGAGAAGATGAATAACACATTTCACTAAATTGCATGTTAAAATACGTAGTTGCCTGTACATAATATAGCTATTTGACAGAATATATTAATAAACCTGTCTATGACTTTCTTACTTTCAGGTGTTCTGTTTTTCCTTCTTGCTGGCCATTTTGACACTTCTCTCAGGTTTCTCCAGATTAAACATCACATGTAATCTCACAAGCAGTGTTTGGTGTCATCTAGGTAAAATATATTTTTGTATGTTTTTCATGGATATTTCACTGATTAAACAATTTGTTTTAAAAGTAGTTTCTTTCCCCTCTTCCTTTGCACTGATGTATTCGGCACAATCCATTTCCTAATCACTGTTGTCATTTATCTCTTCGTTTTACCTTGTCACCTACTTAATTCCACTAGAGGCATTTCTAACATCTCTGTCTAATAATCTCCGCTAACAATGCAGAACACTATTAGCATAATAAGCATTTCCCATCTGCACAAATGAGACTCCTTCTCATCAGTCTGAAAACTAACTACTGTACATAAAAATAGCCAGGATTCATTAGAATTAAAGAGAGAACACATTCCCCTGCAAACAAGCTTCTTCTCTTTCTGCTTCTGGTGGTACCCACTTCAACTGTCTGTAATAGTAAAGTCTACAAGTCCAGGATTGAGCTCAAGGTCTCTGGTCCCTGTCCTGTTTAATGTTAATATGATCTCTAACACTGTCTCGAGCAAGGAAGAACTGGCAGTGATGCCCAAAAGCATTTTAGGGGTTTAGCATAAGCCATGGGCTCATCTCAGTGACCAGTGTGAAGATTCACACTGCTCCATGGCTGAGCACAATTTTCCTGTCTAGACCATTGTCATGGTTTAGGAATTCAGTCCCCAATTCAGTGCCCCCACTGTCCCTTCCAACTGCAGGCACAAAATGCAAATATCATGGGTTGAGATAAGTACAGTTTACTTGGAACAGCAATGAGATTAAAAATGAACAGTAACAACAACAATATTAAGGTGTAAGAAAATAAACTGTTCACGTGGACAAACATCTTTGATAATAGAAAATACTGGACACCTCCCTCCACCATGTTTTCTCATCTGGAAAGAATCCCTTCTCCCTGGCAAAGAGTCCCTGCCTCCAGTCCCATCAATGGTGTAGAACAACCTTGGGTCCTGGCCAGGTCCCCTCCCACTTGCTGCAAAAAACTAACTCTGTCCTGGCTGGAAGCAGGACAACAATATATATCTCTATTCCACACCCTTGAGTATGACTCAAACCTTAAGGTGTTGAATGGAGTCTTGCCAAGGAACATAGCTGGACTGTGGACCTAGCCTGCCTTCTTCCTGGATACCTGCAAAGATGCACATCTGAATAAAATGAGGTGACACATGTTCTTATTATCTTTGGAAGGATTTCCATCAAAAGCAGAGGCATAGGTGTTGCCAGACTCTTATATCTGTGTCCTATAAGGCAAATTAATTACTTTCTCAAGGTATATAGTCAGATGGCACCCAACAGACATCACTAGTCACACCTTGTCCTGTATTTACCTGGACTTCTAGTGTGGCAAGGTACTTGATTTCCATGGAAATCTCAGGAAAGAAATTGTTTAACAAAGGCTTTGCCTATACTGGTAAATTAGATATGAAAAATGAAGACAAATCCTGACATGTTATTTTCTTCTATTTTTTTGTCTATTCTCTGGCAAAGACCAGGCACAGCTGATGGCAGATTCTATGCAAGGTTCTACTTTTTGGTAGTCAGGGTGAGGCCACCTGCCCTGGGACAGACACTTCAGCCATAAGGGTTCCCTACCACTTGACAACAGAAATAAAGAGGCCTTGGCCTTGTTTGTTTGCTGGTGTAGCTAAAGGCCTGCAAGTCTCTGGGTACATCTGAGTGTGTGGCTGAGGCATATTCCTAGTGCTTCTGGTGCCCATGGTGTAGGCAATAGTGAAAAACTTTGGTCTGCCAGCCCTTTGGCCTGCTCTTCCCCCAGAACATGATGTCATTCTGCTCTGGAGACGCTGGAGTTCATCTCATCATGAGAAGTGTCACTAGACAATATTTGCAGATTATTAAGGCACTAGAAACCATGATTGTTGATAAACTAGTACTTTGTGTCATATGCCAAATTTTCAGACCAAAACAACAAATTTTAACTAGAGAGACACTTCAAACAGTAGGTGGAAAACAAAAGAATTTAAATCAGGAATTAAATAACACTAATTTCATCTACTTTAATTAGAGATTTTTTTCTTAACAATTAAATTTATGGAAATAAATAATAATTGACTTGAGAAAAATCAATTATTTTGAGAAAAAAAAAATTATTTTATATATTGAGAACATTTCCAGGCTGTAAAATCTAAAAAAAAGTTTCATCATTATTATGTTCTGACCCACATCTCAGGCTGGAAATACCTGATTAACCTTGTTTCTAACAAGAAAAGCCCAAACCCATTAATTAACAAGGATCCATCTACTAGTTTTTAGTATCAATAATTGCCAGTTCGTACGTCTTTTGTTATCAGATTTAAAGACAAAAACCTGAAATTTTTCCGCATCCATTCATCTTCAATGTATGGTAGAAAATATTATTTCTTTAAAATGACTACCAGACAGGTTGTTGAAATTCTACTTCAAATCCTATGTCTTCATCAGTATTCTTAATGTGCTTCTTAATTTAAATATGCATGGTTTCCACGATACTCATGAAAATGTTTTGGTTTCTACAGGAACAGCATGTAGAAATATTTCCAGCTTTTAGATACATTGTTCTTATAGTATATCTGTTGTGTTGCACTCATACACAAACACACTAAGAATATATCTGTCTTATATATGACACTAGTGAGAATACCTGCTGCGATAAATAAGTATATTGTGTGTCTGTGTTTATGCATGTTTGTATTGAATTCAGACATTATTTTCTTTTTTGCTTCTTATGCTTTTCAAGTGATGAGTTATTTGGAAGCTGGGTCAAAGCCTTACTTGACTGTTTTCAAGAGACAATTGCATGGGCAAATGAAGTCAACAGGATATTTTCAAATACTTAAAAAGCATTTATTAAAAAAAAAATCTTTTTTTTTCTTTAGTGTCACCCTGACAGAGACATATGATTAAATTGTAATAATATTCTAAGACTCAATGGTATAATTCTTCTAGAGACATTCCTGTTAGGCAGCTACCAATACTGAACATTGTTTCCACTTTTTTCCCCCTTTCATTTTCTTACATACATGTATTTATATATCACCTCTACAAACAATATTTGCAAGTTTGTCTAATTTTAGTTCATCTACTACCACATCATATGGATTTGACTTTACTTTGAAAATCACCCATCCCAGGATTCTGAATAGCTGGATACACACAACAAATTGATGTCTAAAGACTTCTAAAAGGATCTATAAACTAGGTGATGTGACAAATTCTCTGAATAAATGCAGGATTTAGCATGTTGAATAGTGTTCTTTTTGCAACATTATCTTCTTCTGCTAATGTTTGTTTACATATCAGAGATTTCTTTTAGCTACATGTGCCTTAAAGGGGAGAATACTTTTATGGCTTTGCACAGTAGACCTCCACCCCCTCATTTACAATTGCTGAGATGGAATGTGGAGATACTGACTTCAGTGATATTTGGATCAGGCTCTCAGACTGTAATTGGACATGCTGAAATCTCTGCTAAAAGTTCCTTAAGGCTAATGATGCACTTCAGGGGACACAACCTAAATATGGCCTATAGGCCTTTTAGGAAGGCAGAAGCTTGGATAAGAGAGCCTCCAAGACATATGCCTTTCTTGTTGCTGAACAATGTGAACATTTAATTTTTCCTACACATCTCCTCCTCTTCTACTGCCTGTCAGATAAAAAAAGGCTCACAGATGGTTTTGTGGGGGAGATAAAAGACCCTCTTTTAACCTCTACACCACCCCCCAAATAACTGCATATCCAACGTGAATTTATCAGAAGCCTTATGTGAGTTTCAAAACTTTTGCCAAGTCCACATTTTCTGTTTTACCAAAAACCTAATTTCAGACTTCATTCTTTTAATTAACAGATCACAGATACTACTTTAATTAATTATGCTCTAAAAATTAAATCAGCTAGATGTGGGTGCTTCCTTTTCTGCTGAGCTCTGTTGGAATTGCACTATCAGCACAAATGTTCACTTATGGAGAAGACCTGTCCAGTCTTATCATGAATGGATGGGCTCATTCTTAGAGCACTGTGTTGGGTTTAGTTGACCAGGTCACTTCTAGGCTTACACAAGGGCAAGAAAATTTCCCTAAGGAGTTCTAGAGCTAAGTTCCTAATCCAGCTCTACTAAATTCAAACAATTTTAAATTCTAAATTTTACCACTGGTTTCAATAGAAAGTTGAAACTGATTTCAGGGTGCCCCACAAGCACATTTCCCATCTAATGTGTATACATTTTCCTTCAAGGAAAAAGTGCAGATGTCAAGCTCAAAATTCTGAAGGTGTTTGCCCAAATTTCTCTAATGTACAGCATTACAGTGTTGTACTGAAAAGACATAGAGAAGTTATTTCACCCTCAGGATTTTCATCCATGCATTTATCTTGTATTGCAACAGAACCAGACTGATGTTTTTAATTTAATACATGGCTAGTCAAAAGTGCTTTTTTCATGAAAACACTAACATTTAGTCCTGCTTTTTGCTCATTTGTCTCATTCCCAACTGTGTGTCTCAGAGTAAGGCTCAAAAATCACAGACAAAGTATATCCCAAACTAAGGAAGGATATCAACATTTGAAATGATTCTTGGCCCACAGCAAATTCATGGAAAATCGTGTGAGCACTTCAATTCACACAGAAGTTCTGAAGTTGAGAGCAGTAAAAGAATTGTATCATAATAAAAGCAATTTAGGTTGAAAGAGATCTCCTGAGGTAATTTGGTCCAACTATGGCTCACAACAGGGCCAGCCAGACCAAACAGACCAGAGTCTTGTCCAATTTTGAAACTCCAAGGAAAGAAATCTGAAAGCCTTTCTGTGGAAAGTGGGATCTCTAGCACCATATGGCTATTTACAGAACTACAGTGGAAGAATATAGGACACTGAACTCACCTTCTCCTGTTCATGTGGCCCATTGCAGTCTTTTATGTCATTTGATATTTAACCTAGAGGTTACCAGTCCTGTAGCATGCAGAATGCTGCAAAGAGGTGTTTTATGAAGTCATTTGGACTATACATGTAATGACTGTACTTATGACTAATGCCCTTGATGACGTAGATTGTCTCCTGCAGTTGTCTCTTCCTAGCTGAATCTGCAATATTAACTGCACAAGTAAACCATGGCTTGAATGAATGACAGCTTGTTTTTCATAATCTATTACAGCATATTTTTGCATGTGAAATTACCTACTTGTGACAACATAGACATGTTTTGCATACATATCTTATGAGAGTTCCCTTTGAAAGATGGTCTTTGGATAACCTTTACAGTCCTTCTGGAAATTCCTATAAATTACTTCTGTTCCAAGGGTAAATATATGCAAATGAAATAAAGAGGTCCCACCCTTCCTACAAAATTTCAGCTTCACACGCATCAATCCAAAAATGCATTTTGTAAATCTGCTTATTAGAGAAGCCACACCAAAAAAAAGAAAGCAAAGGTGCACACCTCCTGTTCCAGTCAGCCCATTCTCTATGTAGACATGTAAGAGACAGGCCTTCACCAGCTATGAAGAGTTGAGAAGATTAGACCTAATTTGAAGATTTGTTTCCTTCCACAGTTCCATTTTCTCCTATAAATTATTTAGACTGCCAAGGAATTGAGAAACAGCGTAAAAGAGGAATGTGGAAGAAATCAGGGAAGATAAATTAAGGGGATGTTACAGGGCGAGCATAGTATTCAACAAGGCCTGGGCTGCTTAACCTAGTCTCCAGGCCCCCATTCCAACATGACTTTGCCAGCATAGCTCAAAGTTTTTGTTTAGTGTGTAGTTTTGGCTTAGGACCATGTAGGAAATATCTAGGAATGTATGGGAGACCCTACCATGAGATGGAGGAACTCAGTACAAATAGGAAAGCAATAAAAGAAAATATATCCTTATAATCCTCTGCCCCACATTGAGTTACTTTATAGTTTCTGAATTTTGTTTAAAATATTAAGTCAGGTTTTCAAATAAATCTTTCAGAACCTATCTGCCAAGTGAATCAGGGAAATATGGCATGACCAAGAATGTCCATAAAGGCTACTGCATTGCAGCCATTTTGTCTGACAAGGGGCATAGCCCTGCAGCAATACACAAAAATGTGGGTTTGATTCCTTCATGAACAAGTAGGTGGCCATGAACAAGTCAACCAGGCCCTCCACTCCCCAGTTCTGCACCTGCAAGATAATAATACCTCACTGAGAGCTGTAAAGAAAAAAAAGAAAGGTTGATTACAATGAAAGTTCTCTTTGACTTTTTCTGCAGAGAAAAAAAATGAAGGTATGGTAGACAAATGTCCTTGACCCTAGGTAAAAGTTGAAAGAACAGGAAAACCCTTTTTTCATGAAAGAGTAAAACTGTGAATAACATTTCTCCCCATCTCTTACCATCTCACTGAACATACCTTTCATACTCCTAACAACTTTGTGGTGACAGGCAAGCCTTACCTTTGTCTGCCCAGGGAGTGAATTCTCAGGATCATTTCCTCAGTGACCTCCACAGTAGGCCCTGTTATTTGTCACCCCTTTCAGTAGACGAGAAAGAGAAAATGAAGTGCAAGGGTAAGATTTCAATAAACCTTTGCTTTGATGTCCAAATAAATTCCCTAGCATGTCCCAGATGCAGGAAAGAACTTTCTACAATCTGGGATACAGGACAGGAAAGAAAAAGGAGGTACTTTCTCTGCACATGTAGCAACCTGCATTTGCACAAGGAGATGAAATGTGAGTAAGTCCCACTGACTCTGTGACACAGTGCAGATGACACAGTTTTCCACAAACCTCCTACCCTTTTTCCATGGTGTAGGATACAACAATATTATGCTGAACCACTTATGAGCATCCCCATAATCCCAGCTGCGATCTAGAAGTTTTGATTACCTCCTTCATTACCCAATCCAACACTCACTAAAGTAAATGAAATAAATGTCTTTAGACAGGAATACTAACAGCACTGGAGGTACCAAGAATACAGAGAGAAGCTGGCTCCCACCACTCTATAACACTTGCATTTCAACTCTGTTAAATTGAGCATGCTATGCCATGTCTATAATTCCAAGTACTAAGGGTAGTTCCATTTTTATAATTCAAGCTATGATAATGATATACCTCCTCAGGAAAAATGACATCAAACTTAAGTTTATATTTCACATAGGAAATATTTCATATAGCACATAAATCTTCAAAACATGATTGTGCTCTGCCTCAACTCCTTTCATAGCAGTGTTAACTTCGGATGATTGGACAACAAAACAACAGGGAAATACTGCATTAATATTTTGATTTGGAAGATTTATAAGGAAAGCTATGGGAAAAACTGAATCTGGAAGGAAAGTGCTGCTTAATAGGAAAATATATCAGCAGAATCAAGATCTATATCACTGCAACAGTTTTCCTAACTATAGGAATGTTCAGAAAGGTATTTAGCTTTCTCTCCCTCTTATTACAGGTTCAGCTAGTCTTTTGATTCATAATCTCTATTTATTCTGATCCCTAGTATTATTAAAGTATGAAATTAAGGTGAATTATGAAAATATCTAGAGACATAAAGTTAATCAGTATTCTTTATTGATGGCTGAAATATTTTTCTTCAATTGTTTCAAAAATTAATGAGAAGTGTCTAAAACAAGCTATTTGATCTCTATTTTTAAAAAGCGAGAAAAAGAAAGGATGCAGAAAGACCTTATTTACTCCAGGCTCTTTCCTCAAGGATTTTTGGGAGATTATTACTCCAAGAATAGAAATGCCAGTATACTTTTCAGAAATCTTTTTTTTTTCTGACAGAGAGTTGAAGTATCTTTTATTGATACATCTGCAGTCTTAAACTCTTATCTCTTATTTAAAATATCCAGGATTTATTCTGTAGCAGCAAGATATTTTCTGAAGTAATTATGTAACATGAATTGTCTTATTCTGAACCCCCAGTAAAATGTAGACATGGCACATGCAAATTCAGTGGAGGACAATGAACTGAAGAAGGGACTGGAGCATCTGACTGAGTTCGTTCAGCCTGGATGCTTTCCAAACACTGAACAGTTGATTAGTGGAACTATGTTTTCTCCATCCTCATAGATGCTCAAAACTCAGCTGACACAGCCCAAAGCAACCTGCCCTAGATGACCTTATACTGAGCAGAGGCATTATACTCATTCTTCAGAGATCACTTCCAAACTCATGTGATTCTGTGAAAACCATGGACTGAAGGGTCCAAAGATATTTCAGTAACATTAATTCTTTTTATCAATAAGTTGATGAGACAGAAATATGACTGATGTAAAAATCACAAAACAGTTGAAGTTGACATGGACCTCTCGAGAGATCTGATCCTGCTCAAGCAGGGCCACGTAGAGCTGGTCAACCAGCACTATGTCCAGACAACTTTTGAAATCTTTGGGAGGAAGATTCTATTACCCCTCCAGCCAACTATCATCAGGGATCAGTCACCCTCTCACCCTCACAGTGATAAAGTGTTTACTGATCTTCAGATGGCACGCCCTGTGTTTCAGTTTGTGCCACTGCCTGTGGTCCTGTCACTGGGTAACACTGAAGAGCCTGCCTCCTTCCTCTTTGCACCATCATTCAAATATCCCACACAACAATGAGATCTCCCAAGCCTTCTCTTTTCCAGGATGAACAGTATCACCCCTCTCAGCTATTCCCTGTGGAAGAGATGAACCTGTCTCTTCATTGTCTTTGTCAACCTTAATCAGACTCTTGCCAGGTCTTCCACATTCCCTCCCCTGTAGTGAGGACCCCAGACCTCAATGCAGTACTCCAATTGTGGAAGTACTCACTTCTTCAAACTGCTGACAATACTTCTCTTAACTCTGACATGAAACAGCAAAAAGTTTGCTCACTTCAATCTCACATTCAGCTTGCCATCCACCTGGAACGTTTTCTGGTCCTTTTCTCCTGTGCTTCTTTCAAGACATTTGACCCAGCACCCTACTGATGTGTGAAACTACCCATTACCAGTTGCAGTATTTCACACTTGTTGAATTTCATGAGGTTCCTGTCAGCCAGGTGATGTTTCCAGCTGGAGATATCCCCAAAAAACTATGCAAAATTGTGATTCATTATTATTATGATTAATCTTTACGTTTAGATAGAAAGGTTTAATGTTTTATGTAATACATGCCCTTCTATGAAAAAATTATATGTAAACAGATAAACAGAGGAAAGATTAATTTTTTTCTTTTTCAGACATAGCCAGATAGAGTTAGGAAACATTTACTGAGTCTAAAATGCATTGGCTCATTAATTATATTCCGGATGTCACTAAATGAACCTACATTAATACAAAGCAGATATTTATTTCAAATAAATATTGAAAGACACATCAGATAAGAATTCACATCCAGCCTCCAACCCAACCATAGACAAGATAGCCCCAAAAGCACATATCCACAGTTTATGGTCTGACTTTTTGTGTTCTTCTCCCCTGTAGATTATCCACTCGTATTAGATAGGAATTTTTAGTTTGTCTTTCTTGTCCTCTTTCAAATTGCCTAGTTTCATGAACTTTGCAGGAATATAATGTCCTTGAAACCTCTGTTTCTCAGTCAACTATGATTTAAAAGTAGTAATAAGTTCAAATGTTAACGTATGTTGCGTAGTTAGAACATATTAATAAGCAAAGGATAATGAACCAAAGGTGTTCTGAATGCTATCTCCTTAAATCTACACTCCAGAGCAATGGAGTGTATAAGATTTTCCCAGAAAGTACTACAAAGGTAAAAAATCACTCTTGCTTACAAATTCAAACTGACACAATAAAACACAGTTGTCTCTGTAATCTGTAGCAGCAATTCTAGAACAAGCAGCACTAAACATGCTTAAGGTATAAGTAGTTGTGTTTCATAGCACTACAGACAGCTGGAAGAAATACTCCACAGTGATTTAATCCTGCTAACAAAGAATCTGGGCAATGTTGACATTAATTGAAGCTTTGTTCCAGCCTATGGTTTACTTACAGTCATTGAAGACAGAGCTTTTCCTGATTACTGATTTTTAGGAAAAGCAAAAATAAAAAGCAAAAATATCCGTGTCAATGACTAATATTCATTCCTCTTCTCCTCAGTAAGAATACAAATTACTTGACTTAAAAGGTAGGAAAGATATGCATGCTTATTCAGACTTATGCCTGCGAAGGTATTACATGAAAGATGTCTCATATTAAAACAATCACATGATGCATATCTTTCAACTTATGTCATTTGTTAGTAGCAGTTAATACTGGAGTCATATGTTTCCTGACAGTCTCTGGCAGTTTGTTAGGAATTTTTTGTATTAACGTATATTTTAAAGGTTGAAAAATATGTGATAGGTGCATATTTGATAGATGTGTGGATAAATGTTTAGAAAAAGGAGTGAAAAATCCTAACAAAATGAGAATGTACAAAAATCACAGGACAAAGAAAATGGCATTTTGTGCTGTGTTCTATATTTTTTCCATCTTTATTCATTCCTACTTGGTTTTGATTTACCTCATTCATGATTTGCCAGAAAGAGATCATATCACTAGCTGTGTGCTTATAAAGACTTAGAAAATACAGATTTTGACTCCAGAGAGACAAATCACAGGCAATTATTCTGAAGGAACTTTTACATAGGTATAAACATATGCCTGAAACATGACCAGCTAGTACAAAAAAGTGTCATATTTAATTTAAAAAGCATTTATATTCTTAAATATCTTACACAATTTATGTAGGTTACTTGATTGTTCTTCTTACATTGCATTTTTATCTGTTTCTTTAAACCTAAACAACAATTGTGGGCCATTGCTGATAATAAATTTTTTAAAAATTATCTAGTGAAAGGAAACCAGATTTTTTCTCTTTAACTTCATATGCTTTCTTGTGATAAGGCTTTGGTAAGGGAAAAAAATCAGACTAAGTACTAAGAAACAAGACAGCAATCTGGCCTAAGGCTTCTGTTCATGACTGTGTGATTGAGGGAACTTACAAGGCAGGTAAGGCTCTGATTCAGTTTTATAGCTACTGGATTTGAAACTTGCAAGGACGCTTAATAGGGAAAAAGCTAAAAGCACCCGTGTAAGGATTTAAATGGAAGTCTCATCTGTTCTACAGAAACACACCTTTCTTACTACTGTGATTTTGATCACCTGCTGTTCTCCAATTAAACTATGAACAAGTTAAAAGGAATGTAATATATTTGCATGTGAAATGCAGCATAGTAGCAATCAGAGGTTTTTTAAGAGAAGATCAATTTGGGAAGAACAATGTGTGTCTCTAATGTGCAGCAAAGATATCTTTATTCTTCTGAATTGAGAAAACAAGATGCTGGGAGCTTTATTTTCTTAATGAAAGAATTTTAGGATGATTTGCCACCCACCTGGGACTCTGAGTGGCAGAGCAAGTGGAAGGTAGAGAAATATGGCACATATTAGAGGCAGCTTAAAGAACTGCTGATGAAAAGGACTAGTTCAGAAGTTAGAAAATACAGGTTATATTCTTGGCTTCATTGTCTATTTAGTGTGGAATGAGAAATGGTATTTTGCATCTGTGTCTCAGTCCTATCTCTGTAATAAGGGGTTTCTTTGTTTTGCAAGATACTTTGCTCTGAATGTGCAAGGTCACAGTTACTGATCTATTTCAGTGGTTTATAGAGAAGTTGCACTGTTCTCAATACACACCTGCTTTGTTTCACAAGTTTAACATTTTACATCCACAGAACTCAGAAAGGTGGAAAGAGGGGCATGGAAATAATTTGTTGTTACAGGAGATGGGACTCAGCTGCAAGGAAGTGAGGTGACTGCCAGCAGCAATCTCACATAGCAGCAGGGCAGTCAAAAATAGCAGCTGGATCTGCTGGTATCCAGTAAAGACCCCACTACATTAGATCATATCTCTGTCATGTAGTAATAATGTAGCTCTAACACAAGTTACTGCACAAAGAAGGGTTCCATCTCATATTGGGCCTGTTTTCTTTTGGATAACATGATTATCTGGGCTTTCAGTGCTGCAGCTCACAAAAAATATATCTTCAAAAAGGAGGGATATGTGCAAAAAGAGTTTATAGCAGCACAGGAAATAAATATATCATTCAAGGTTCCCAAAAACTGTGAGATGAAGGGAAGATGTCAGGGCACTGTGTGGTTTAAGGCAGGGAAGGGGATGCAGGAAAGAGGGCAAAGAAAAGAGGGGGGTAAGGGATTAGGAAGTGAGGGCAGGGCAAGAGGGGGAAAAATAGGGGGAAAAAAAGAGGTGGATGCAACACTGCTGACCAGATTCCAGCATTGCATCTTTAAATACCCAAGAACTAATTTTAAAAAAGTATCTCTTTAAGTAATCGAATGATTAACATCCTCACTCATTAAAATCAGGGAAGATATTACCATTGATTTCAAAAGAATTTTATCAGAGTTCTTGGAGAGTGCAGTCATATAATTGTATTTCTACTCACAGGAACAACATTTTCTTCTGAAGTAATATTTTCAGTTGTATCTGGTTAAAGATCCTCCATTAATCTACGACCCATCAATAAATTACAGGTTTTTCATAAGTCATATATTTCAATCATAGAATCATAGAACAGTTTGAACAGGAAGGGGATCTTGAAGATCATCTAGTTCCAACCCTCCTGCCATTGGCAAGAACATGGGCTCAGAGCCCCATCCAACATGGCCTTGAAAACCTCGAGGGATGGGGCATCCACAGCTTACCTGGGAAACCTGTTCCTGACCATCATCATCCTCACCATAAAGAATTTCTTCCAAGTACCTAATCTAAACCTACTCTTTTTTAGCCATTCCCCCTTATGCTGTCACTTGTAAATATTCTTTCCATCTTTCCTGTAAGTCCCCTTTAGGAAGACCACAATTAGGTCACCCCAAAGCCTTCTCTTTTCAAGGCTGAACAAACCCACTTATCAAAGCTTTTCCTCATAGGAGAGGTGCTTCATCCCGCTAATTAACTTGGTGTCCCCTTCAGGACTCACTCCAGCAGGCCCATCTCCTTCCTGTGCTGGGGACCCCAGATCTGGATGCAGCCCTGCAGGTGGGGTCTCTCCAGAGCAGAGCAGAGCAGGGGGCAGAATCCCCTCCCTCACCTCTGCCCACAGAGCTTTGGATGCAGCCCAGGGCACATTTGGCTCTCCAGGCTGCGAGGGCATGGCTGGGTCATGTCCAGCCTCTCATCCCCCTGCACCCCCAAGCCCTTCTCAGCCAGACTGCTCTGGATCTGTTCATTGCCCAGCCTGGAGTGATAGCAGGGGTTGCCTTGACCCAAGTGAAGTATTTTATACTTCATTACTCCCATGAGTCCTTTTCTTGAACTTGTGCAAGCCCCTCTGGATGGTATCCCATCCTTCAGGTGTGTCACTGCACCACTCAGCCTGGTGGCATCCACACATTTGGTAAGGGTGCACACAATCCCTCTCTCTCTGTCATTAATGAAGATTCTAAGTAACACTTGTTATTCGTGGTATTTCAGCGATACATGCCTATTGTGAGAAACACAATTCTGAAAGTAAAATTGGCATTTTTAATAGGAAAATTCAATTTTTTACTTCCAAATTGCTTTTTAAAAGTGATTCGGTCAACCATGAATTAGTAATGAGCATTTCATTTACTGAGAATTTTCAAAGATTTATTTTCTCCTTTGTCTTCACATTCAGAGGAGAAAAAAAATATTACAGAGACAAAGAACTTCATAGCCTTACATAAGAAAGACATATTTTTGCCAGTCAAAACCACACCATCTTCTGCTTCTGTTGACATAGACCTATGCAGGATATTTTCTTGGCTCTTATTTACTACCTTCATAATATTGTTGGATTCCCAGGGCAGCCAAAATAGTGACATTTTACAGTGAAACACTGACACCCACCATAAAATACTACAAGCCATCCTTGTCTGAATCTGCGTTTCTGGTTTTGTTCTGTTGAAAAGCACATAGTGTCTGCAGTACTTACTGGAAAACTGCATTTATTTTGCTCAGGTAAAATTGGTTGTATTCAAGGTTCTAAACCTAGTTAAATATTTTTCCATGCATTATTATATCTGAAACAATTCACTCCTCAGTAAGTTAATAGGATCAA
The DNA here is from genome assembly GCA_013401135.1 of Cettia cetti. Lineage (NCBI taxonomy): Eukaryota > Metazoa > Chordata > Aves > Passeriformes > Sylviidae > Cettia > Cettia cetti. The sequence goes on along the minus strand of VZUI01056213.1, from coordinate 87,146 downwards.
ATTGCATAAAAACATAAAATAATGTGGGTTTATTTTGTTGCATTTTCAGGCAGAGAGGTGTTTCTTCTTTTTCAAGGTTAAAATTAATTGTTTAAAGAATACAGTTATGTCTTCCTTCAAAGACAAGACAGTAGTTCATAGAACATACTTATAGGAAACATTCAGGACTGTTATTATTACTACTCTGTAAATATACAGAGTATATAGAGGAGAGTGTAAGTGGTGAGTGAAGATACTCAAGGAATAGTAGGTATCCTTTTCAAAGGTTCAAGAAAATTGAGTTGGTAAGTAGCAAACAGAACATTAAATATTAACCTAAATACTAACTTCCTGTATGAGTTATTATGTCACTTATAAAACTTTCTGGTGCCATTTCAGGGTCCCACTATTACATTTTTTATCCTGCAGTCTGTCTTAAAATAAGATGAATAATTTTTTGGGTTTTGTCCTTGTCATCATCCTGCATGCTATTGACCTGGTTCCTGCAGTGCCAAAAGAGCTGTTCTAGCTAGGGGCCACTTTGTGTAAGAAGTATTTTCCTCTCTCCTCTGCATTGTTCTTATTCTTGATCCACAGTCCCAGAGGTGTGGTGTTTCAAACCCTTTCAGCCTGAGCTGTGGGTTTAAATTCCCAGAGGCTAAACTAGTCTTAGACCTGTACTTTCCCACCTGTGCCTATGCTGAAAATGGGGCAGCACCTCAACACATTGCTGAGTGAAGTGTTTTGCGCAATGCAGGAGAATGTTTCCCCAAGCCCTTCTTTCTCTATATGCTTTGATAGTTTTGTTGACTTTAAATAAGCTTTCCCTAGCAGAGACACAGTACAGTGGTCATTACAAGACTGTTTGTATGATATGCATTTCAGTCTTCCTTAAAAATAGAGAAACATCAGCATAATGGCTCATCCGTTAAAATAGTTCTTTGGCTGGAGTTTTTGAGAAGTTTATCTGTAGATGTCCATATCAAAAAAACTTTAAACAGCACCTGTTTTCTATTTGCTCTTTATTCAGAGATCCATCCACTCTCTGTAACCTACCTCTTTCCATACATGCAAACATTTGGCATAATGAACCCTTTTACTAAAATGAATTAAGCATGTTCTGCCTGACACCTGCACATTGACAAGTTTTTTGTGGTTTTTACCTTTTTCTTTAAATATGGGGGGAAGAGGACAGTATCATTTCTAGGTGTCTTTTGTGCTAAAGTAAAATTTCTTATTGAAGATTTGAAGAAGGAAGAATGATTTTAGGTCTCAGTCTGCTCATTGTTGTCCATGTTTTTTCTAGACATGACATCCTTACTGCTCACTGCTTCAAAATAAATACACTCCAGAAAGTAATACCAAACACAAAGATACAGTAATGTAAGACCATTCTAGTGGCCATTTCAGTTCAGACTGCTGGCCAGCAGGTATAATGCTGTCACCATCAGCAGCCAACAGAGCCTGAGAAAGAACTGAAGAGGGTTAATGTGGGCTCAAGCTTAATTTTACACCTTGCAGTATCAATTTCAAATACTAAAGGTAGCAGTTGCTGTCTTTGTGTTTAACTATTTTGATGAATTTGTCTAATTATTATTTTAACCCAGGCACTTCACTTCCATTTATTATATATTATTTATTAAAAATGTGTTCAGAGTAACAGAATCAGAGTAACTTTTTAGGAAGTCTAGGAACTTTTAAGCAAATACACACTGAAATTTTAAGGATGTGCACATGGAAAGAACTTGCCAGAATTCAGCTCTGGATCACACATCTACACTGTGGCTTAACTCCTGTTTCTGCACCATTCCTTATCTACAGCACTGTTCTGTAGCAGTTATAAAGGAGCAGGTCTCCCAAATTCCAGTCAAGCTCCCTCCTCCCCCTCTCCTGACTTTACCACACCTACTTCTCTAGCTTCTTGTAATGTCATGCTGGATTAGATCCTTGTGAACTATCAAGAGCTAGGTTTGGATAGAGGTTTTTCAGCACCAGTTGCTTTTGCCACTGGATGAAATACAGCAGTAAGAAATCAAGGCAGCAGAAACAATATGCATACACATAGGCATGTGTCTGCATTCCCCTAGGAGAGCATTAATAGATGGGCTCAGTGCTTGGATGTGCCAGGCTGGAAAAATTAACTACAGGTCACCTAAGCAATATTTATATTGACTGTCATGATTAGACTTTGCCTTTGTCAGAAAATTAGCTTTCCTCTGAGCATCACAAACAAGTGAACATGCTTCATTCTCCTGATTTTCTTTTCTTTGAAAACCAAAACTTTCAAACCCAGAAATATTTTGACTACATAGGAAGGTCCCATGTTGGTATTAACATTTATAAAATGTTTGTCTCCTTTATCTCACTGAATAAGCTTTTTTTGTATTTTTGGGTCTCATTTTTTTGTCATTTAATGACTTTCTGTTTACTGCTGAGACACAACCCTGTCAGACTTTTCAGGAAATCATGGAACTGAAGAGCCTGTACAGGCAGCCACTAGCATTTATTCAGGGGTGAAGAGGAGGGCATAAGGATATGGAAGACAGGAGAAAATTGCAATTTACAAATTATATTAAAAAGAAAAAATATCTTAAATTTTTATTGGAAATTTGACATTGTGTGGTTTTTAGAACATCTAATAATTTTACATCACTTGGCCCTACAAACAGCCACCCAACAATTCTATTTGCTGTTGCATGGCATAATACAGTACTTTTAAGGACGATAATGGACACAGGATAATTACCAACACAAGTACACTCACAGCAAGGCTAATGTTCTCCCCCTTCTTTAACAAGCAGCTCCTCATCCTCCTTTCAAACTGTACAACTCTTTACTGTAGGCTTTTAGACATGAGGGGCCACACATAAAGGATTCATCAGGAAGCTTGCCAAAGTATTGTAATGGAGGTAAAAGCTTAATTGCCTCACAGGTGAATGCCTCCAGTATGGATCTAAGCTGCAATGTCTTTAAAAGAACTCAATCAGTTATTTTAATGCCATTATGTTTCAAATTTTAAGTGCAGACACTTAAGGAAAAGAATTCCCCAGTTCAGGTCTATATAGTAGCTCTTTATATTTGAATGACTGACACCTGTTAGCATAATAAGGTAATTAGTTTACTTTGAATTATTAAGGGAAAGATTAGAAATTATAAAAGCTGTAACAGAGCTGGAGGGTTTTATTATTTTTTCTCTTTCTTTTCTGGTTTAGCTGAAAACATAAAGAGTGAATACACAGAAACATATGGTTCTAACCTTCTTGAAGATAGGCCCATGGGGGATTTTTCCAGGTTTGTGAAGTCAGCTCCAGGGTGAGGTTATCCATTTTCAAACATTTTCTTTCCCTGTTTAGCATTTTGAGTTTTCACATGCTTCTTACTCTCCCTGGTTTTGATAAGAATCAGCCACTGATTTATTGAACTATTTTAAGAAAAAATCATTCAACTGGTATTTTCACTTTGACCAAAACTGGGACAATACTGCAATTCCCATAAGGAGAAGACCTATTCTCATGAGATTTTCGACCTGATTTTCATAATAAAGAAGTTACTGAAAAACGTTTTTGTGTTGCCTGAACCAAACCTTTAGAGATTCACCCCCTAGTAGAAGCATTTTACTTTTAACGATTTCCCACTGCTATGTATAGTGAAGACAGTCTCTGTGCATTTTGAGCAGCTTGCAATACAATGGGGTTTGAGAGCCAGTAGCATCCCAAGCTTTGAAGCACCTGGCATAATAATGGATGTGCTGATGGATGACCTGATGTGTTACACAGACAGAATATAGCCTATCAGCATTATACTGATGGATTCTTTCCAGTACCTAAAGGAAAAGATTTTGAAAGGAAGACCTATTTCAACTTCAAGGGAAAAACAATAGGGATGCAGAGCTGTGGGAGAATGATGTATTGCTATTCTATAGTTTCTGCTTCTAGGTACAGCTGTCAGAGTTGAATGTTTCCTCAAGTAAGCATTTTCAAAGGTTAATGAGATGGAAGGCAAAAGGACATGAGCTCACGATGTGCACTTCCAGACCAGAAAGCCAGACACATCCTGGGCTGCATCAAAGATCAGGCAAGGTAGATGTTTCCCTCTACTCTGTTGTCCTGTGACCACATCTGGAGTGGTGAGTCCAGCTCTGGCAACCCCAGAGCAGAAAGGACATGCACCTGTTGGAGCGAGTCCAGAGGAGGTCACCAACTTGGTCATAGGGATGGAGCACCTCTCCTATCAGGAAAAGCTGAGGGAACTGGATTTGTTCAGCCTGGAAAAGAGAAGGCTTTTGTGACCTAAAAAGTGACCTAATTGCAGTGACCTAATTACAGTTCCTGTGTGAAACTCACAGGAAAGATGGGGCAAGACTATTTACAAGAGCATCTAGTGACAGGATAAGGGGGAATGGATTCAATTTGAAAGAGAACGGGGTCTAGATCAGATACTTGGAAAAAATTTACTGTGAGGGTGATGAAGCTCAGGAACAAGTTTCCCAGGGAAACAGTGGATACCCCATCGCGGGAGGTTTTCAAGGCCATGTTGGATGGGGCTCTGAGCAATCTGGTCTAGCGGAAGATGTCCTTGTTCACGGCAGGAGGGTTGGAACTAGATGATCTTCAAGGTCCCTTTCTACCCAAGCCATTCTACAATTCTTTGATTCTGTGACTCTGAGTCTGATATTATACTAGGTAGTCTTAGAAGCATGATTATATTGTGCAGAAAAATATTTGTTGCTCTGTTGCAACTTATCAATGTTAAATAAGGATGAAGTCAACATGTCATAGGAGTTATATCAACATCACCTTCAATTTGGAATTTGAAAATACAAACCACAGAATTCCTTGTGAAACACAACCAGCTCTAGCACAGCGTAAATGGAAGAGCATTGTTATTCCAGTTTTTTCTCAGTAACCTTTATCAATGAATGTAAATCGCAAAAAATTTCAGAAAACATTTCCGAGGATCCGATACAAATTTCTACTGGACACTTGAGAAAAAGCAAGTACAGAAACCCTTGCAGATGAAGCATGTGGTAACCGCTAGCTGCTGTGGAAACTCCAGGAGTCACAGGGCACTTTTCTCCACCAGCAGGTTCAGACAAGCTCACTCTGACTACAGCCCAGCTGATCTGACTGTTCTAATCTGGTAATTACAAAAAAAGTCTTATGCCCAGATGATAAGCTTTGTTAAAAACAAATTATGCAAGTTTGGGCATTAACTACACCTAGAAATCATAGGTAAGGCTGAAAGTGACGCCAGAGTGTGTCTGTCTGCCTCCATCAATATAAACACATAAGCCTCCCTACATCACTTTTTTTGATGACTTTCTAAGTTGACTGAACAGCAAAGTACTGTTATTTCTCTAACAGTAAAAAGAGAAGGTATTCTAATTCTCTATCTCACAAATATGCTAAGAATCTTGATCAATGTAAATTCCATGTAAAGGGAAATTCAAGACATAATGTGTTGTTTGTTCCCAGAATGACACAGCACTGAAAGTGCTCCATATCAGTTTTTACATAAAGCTTAAAAGGTCATGAAAATTCTGATTCTGTAAATACTAGGGGAGAAGGCAAAGACAAGACAAGCTCTTGGAAGGAAGGTTTGTGAGATCCCTAGACGCAGGAGTTTTCAAATGATCGTGCAGTAGGTATAGTTGCATTCCTGGGAACCACCTCACTCCTGATTTCTTAAGAATTTCACTGTTCAAATTAGAACTAACCACAGAGCATCTATAACAAAGGGAAGACCACAATGATGTATTTAACTCGTCTTGGAATCAGACATGCAGGATTATGTTTCTGGCTTTAGGTGACTGAAATAAGTAAACCATGATTAGAGACAGCTATGTAAGAAAAAAATCTCTGTGTGGCAAGGGAAAGAATACTGCATTGCTATTGTCACAGACACAGGTGACACCAAATGTATCAAGGTCTTAAAAAGTCATTGTCAATTATATACACATCCCTCTAATTTGCACTTCAGAGACTTATCAAGGACAAAAGAAGCTCTGAGCATGACTCATTTAATAAAGAGTTATATTTTTGTGTGGCAAGTCTGAAGGGGAAAAATTATCTTTTCTGCATAGGCTCAAAACAGGGACCATGTACTTCACCCAGAAAACAAATAAAAAAAAGGAAGAGTGATCCACCTCAATAAAGAATAATACAGAGAGCACTTCATTTTCCAAGCTTGTTGTTCTATATGGGTTCACAGGATCATATACAGGCAGCTTTCAATGTGTTTTCCTACTGCACAGATTACTGGGATTGCAGACCTGGTAGCCTGCCTGCCCCTCTGCCCTCTTACAGGACAGAGAGACTCTCTGGTACTGTGTGATTGAAGGTCAGTGGCAAGTAAAGAAGCATATGCAGTGTTAAACCCTTGTACACTAACAAAGGTACAGGTTTGCTCTCTTTTATGCCAGATGCAAAATGGCAAGAGATGCTGACATAAACCAGAAATACAACATGAACTGGACATACCAGTTATAACTTTGGAGGCAAGAGGTAGCACACAGACATTATGCTGACTCCAGAATTTCTCACAAGGGATGCTCCATTAGATAGTATACTGACTTGAAACTCAGATTGCATTGCCAGTGTTAGATACTACACTGACAGCTGGTGAGAAGCCTGAAACCTTTGCTGAGGGAGGAGGAAGCTGTAGAAAAGTCTTACCACATAAAATGGGATGTTTTTTTCACAGCAAGTTTGAGGTCTGTATCAATAATTTGCACCATCATATTTCAAATAGAGAACTTGAGGGCATGGCTCACAGTCTTGTTCAAGAGTGTTTGTGTTTATCAGTTGTGGTTAACTGCTGCAGGTGAATCAGCACAAGGCTTTGTTTTTCATACTCACAGTGCATAATAAGCTCTTCCATAGCTTCACTGAAAAGGAGAACTTTGACAGTGAGTTACCACCCAGGATGGGTGAGCAAATCAGAATCTAGATTTTAATTGTCTAAATCCATAGATTCTTTGTTCTTTAGCCAATTGTAAGATTTCTAAACTGGTTTCCTGCCCCATATGTTCTCAGTGAAAAATTTCCCTAACTATCTTTTTTTCTTTTATTTGGTGGTTTCTAAAACTACAGCTCTCAAACCAGTTAATCAGGATTAGGCATGAAATAATGAAAAACAAGCTTCCCAGCCCAGGGAGCTTGGTCACAAACAGTGCTTTGGGGAAAGACTTCCTCTTTTTCACAGCCTTTACAGCCAAAAAGACTTTTGACCTCCAAAGCACTCTTAAAAGGAACATTCATCCAGTGAATGAATGCTGGGGAAAGTTTCTCTGAGCCACTCAGCAAATGATCCATCAACTGTGATCATTTCTCTCACATTTGTTTGGAGTTCATTGTGGAGTTCCAGGAGGAGATTTCAGAAGAAACCTTATGCCACCATTGATCAGAATCAATCATGTCATTAATGAACATTTGGATTTTAGGGGATGTTTTTGTTTTACACACACCCAAGTATTTAATCCTTCTGCTTTAAGCTTCACTTTAGAAAATTAAAGGATAGTTGTGAAAAGTACCTCAATACTGGTAAAACCAAGAACTGCAGGAACTCTCTACTTGCATTCAAACATCAAAGCACTTTCCAGAAAATCTCCAGCACAGTAGGCTTCAATTCTATGTCTAATATTTGCACATTTTGGTTGCAAGTTGTTTTCTGCCTGTTCTTGTTGGATATATCTATACTGGTCCCACAAAACAAACGTGTGAAAAGGACTGTTGTCCTTTGGCCAAAAGGCATACACAGGTGTCATCTACATCACATCACACTTAGTCCAAAAACCTTGACTATTCAGGAGGTTTTAGGACATGGTTACAGTGTGTTGTATGTTTCTCAGTTTAGGGGTCTGAAACAAAGCAAGGAACATGTCATAGAACATCAAAATGAGATATTTTTGTGGCACAAAACAAAGGAAACACATGTACTTATAGAAATGTAATATTTGTTACATGTTGCAAGAAGACATGGGGTTTGAAAATGCACACACATGCCTGTACACACACACAGCCTTCACAGATATTGATGGAGGGATGTAGAGAATAGAGAGAGAAAAATCCAGTCCTATTCATTGCACCTTTCAGGACATAGTCTACAGTATGTGTTATCCGCCAAACTGTGCCCAGACAATGTCTAAATCACTAAACTGTTGCTCTGTGGGTAAACATGACAGGAAATATCCAGCATGGACAAGCAGTTGTTCAGTGCTTAAGTTTATGCTCTGCTCCTGCTTTACTTGGTAGCAAAGTAATGTTTCTCATGTGATGCTTGTTGCATGTGGTACAGTGTTTTCAATATTTGTGCTTCCAATCACAGTAATGCAGTTTGTGCTTTTTCCACAAGAATTCCAGCTATGTTGTTCACACCATGAACATGTGTGTGAACAACACATGCTATTTGAACAGCCTTGGGCTATTTAGCTCTGAAGGCATAACCTGTGAGGCATGCCTGGGCAACTGTGGGTCTGTTACAGACTTGAAATATTATTTAAAGGACTATGATGCAAAGAGGACTGATCAATACTTACACAGCAGCTTGGGATCCCCATCTCTTACATTGCACTATATACACAGAGAAGAATAAATATTAGGTTTTAGTTGTCAGAATAGTCCTGCCTTTTAGCTATGGATCTTATTGAATTCAAATTGGACACACTAAATATTTGGTTGCTAGGAATATAAATGCATTCCTATAGACCAAAAAAGAAACACATGTACAGAAATAGAAATAAGAGATTACATTGCTAATGCCTGTGAAACCAGTTTTAAGAACAAAGCTAGTACATGTTTTACTGATACTAAAGGTTACATTTTCTTTAGCCAGCTATTATTACTCTAAAATAATCCCTTGGAAAGTTAATTTTCCGGGTTTTTTTAACCAAGAGAATATCAAGTGCCATTGGAGAAACATATTACCTGACACCAATAGGATTTTAAAGAGAAGCAGACAGTGTTACTAATAGCTCTGTTCTGGTCCCATAGATAAGGAACCTTTTAATGCTTTACTATGTAGGAAGTGAAAATTCTCAACCTTATTTAAGATAAAATGTCAGTGGTTACTGAAACTACATGTGAGCTTTCAGTTTAACAATTTATTAATGGAGTGGGGTGCACTACAGAGTTTCCAGGATTCAATTTATTTTTAGTAAATTTTAGACAACAGCTATGATTCCTGTTGTGTTTCTTGCTGCCTTAGTAGTCTCTACACCAAATATATTGCTTCAACACATAGCTGGAAACAGGTACTGAAGTGCTACAGAATGTATTTCCTCCTGACATCAGTATCTACTTCAGCTAATTAAAGACAGTTCTCAGATCTGCAAAGCTGAATCTAACTTCATGAGTACATTCAGTGTACCACACGGTGACCTGATGCTGTGTGATATATCTGATATATCAGCTTCTGTCTGAAATAGCAAAGGAAGACCATGTAACACATTGGAGATCTGAGAGACCCAACACCACCGTCCTCTACGGTTAAATACCAATACTGATCACCAAAGGCTTTTTCGACATTATTCTGCCCTCCAGACTTTCACTATTGTATCAATTAATTCTACTCATTTCCTTTGTAAATCAAGAGTAGGCCCAACAAGACTACCATTGAGAAGTCTCTATCTGTGTGGCATGGATCTTTGAACAAGCTGAGACAGTATTGGAAGGTCCCAGTTTCTCTAATACTTTAGATGTCAAAGATTATTCCTCAGAACACGCTCCAAATTCTCTTTAGTACCTATACACCTATACACTTACTATAACCCTGAAATTATTACAATAAACAGCCCATTCCTGGACTCTATAGATGCAATATTCCTAAACTGTGCTTTTCAAACACAGTCATGTCAGAAAACACCCAGAACAGCATTTAGCTAGTTTGACTATCACTGCTGGCAAAGATGGAGTTAGTCTTCTGAAGAAAAGAAACCAAAAATCCTGTAGAACCAAGACCAGATAACTGAAAAATCTGAAAGTTAATCAAAGAAAACACCTACTTTTCCAGTAAAGCCATTGGACTATATAAGAAGCTGTGTCAAATATTCCTCATTGCAAAAATGGAAGACTCACCCATTAGAGAATTTTTTCCAATCATCCAGCATTCTTACTTGGAGAGAACAGATTCAATGTCTTTTTGACTGCAACAAAAGATCTTTTTTGTCAATGAACATAGAAAAAAATTTTTTACAGAGAATTCAGATGTCATTCTGAGATAATCCTATGTCCAATGTCACCCTAGCAGCCTGCAGTACTGAATCTATGACCATGGTCATCAAATAATATTCCAGTATCTCATCCTTACATTATTTTTTGCTTTACCTCTTCAAGAATTTTTGGAATATTTTCCACTTTATGACTGCAAATTATTAATGCAAATTTTGAACAGTCTGGCCATTAACAAGCAGAAAAAATACATTCATTCATCAAATGATGGAGGCTTATTACTTTAGATTGTTTTTAGGAGGGAAAGTGCTGAAAAGTCATTGTTTCATTTTAAACAGTAAAAATAATTTTGTTTCAGTCCCTGAAACTGTTTTTTGCTTATTGTTTAGACACTTAAAAAAAACCCTGAAATTCAACAAGCTTTTTAAGGAGTTAAATTTTTTTTATTACTATGTTCCACGTCACTGTTGTAATACACTGCTGTAATATTTCTTCCTGTACTTTCTATCAGGTTTTAGGAAGATCTGTTCTCCAACCTGGTCAATATATGAAAAATTGTCACTAAAGAAATACTTCTTAGTACATACAAACCTGTACTTAGATAGGAGTGATAAATCAACAAGATGCAATATAACTTTGTGCTGAAATACGTGATTTTTGCTATAATCACATATGCAGTCTCTTCTTTGCTTTCACAAGAATTTGCTGAAAGCTACTTGTAAATGCCATGTATATTATAAAGGCTTATAAATAACAAAGTGTGAGGAAAATGACATGGGAATCAAAATAGTAGAAACACTTATTTTTTTAAAATTGCGCAGTACTTTACTGGTAGACATTTCCCATTATTAATCTGACTGTAAGTTTGTGTTGTGTTTCAAATCCAGCTCTTCATAAATATATGTATCAATTCATATTGCTGACACTTTGCCTCTTTTGGCCTGCCAGCAGATTATATCCTCACCATGGTTTCACCACTGGCAAGAAGCCTAGGAGAGAAGTTTGCAGATGGAAAGGGATGAAGAAATTCCCAAATAATCTGTTCCGTTCTGGTCAGGCTCTTATGCCATGCCCACCAATCACTGCATTAGGGACCTTGCTGAGCTAAATACATAGTGGCCCTGCTTGCAAAGCACAAAGTTTTGGGTCTGAAAATGATGGATGAACATTAGGGTTTGGTTCAGTTACAGGTTTGGGAAAAATTAAGAGCAGTTCTCATTTTATCAGAATGAATTCACCCATCCCTAATATAGAGCTGGCAAGGTATTTTTGCAACTTTAGAATACTTTTGCATATGCATAGTGACTAAATGATAAATGTCTCTAACAGGGGTGGAGTAATGGACTTGAACTACTGTAGACAACTCTGCTGGAGCTGCTGTTCTTCACTCACACTACTGTTCACTTCAGCTTTGTAGGGTACTAGAAAGACAGACATTCTTCTCCCACCTACCCCACCCCTGCCCCATACTTCCTGAAATGCTGTTATAGGGAGTGTTGTCATTACAACAGGAAGCACACTGACTGAAGATACAAGTGCTGCAATTGAATTTACTCCATCACTTTGAACTACTCATGCTAACCTGAACATTTTCTGTCCACAGTTTATTGACGTTCTACACTAAAATTACTTGTAAAAAAAAAAGGACTTGATTGTTGATGATGCAAATATATTTCTTCATTATTAAGAGAATTACAATTAGCTTGGATTTTAACATCTATTCAAAATGATAGCAGAGGGCAACTTGCAGCAGGAAAAGGGTTGTAAGCTTTGCGCTTACCAATTAATTCTATTATCAAATGCTAAGAAAAAAAATGTGCCTGCCAGCTGTGGCTTTATTGTGTTTTCCCAGAACTAATAATGGGAAAGCTGTGAAAGTTTTTCTTTTATTACTTTTTTTTGTGTCTGTGTGTATGTGTTAGCCAACAATAACAAAAAAAAACCCACTGTTTTTTGCTGTGAAATACTTTTTTTTCAGAAGGTGATCTAAACAGAAGAGTAGCTTTAGAATAATTAAAATTAGGAACCTCAGTTTTAAGCCGAAATTTCGTTTCTGCTAAGCACTTCAGAGATATCATAAGCAGTAATTTCCCAGTCATGTAGATGCAAAGATAATGTGAACTGGTTTGGATGAGTTACAGTGCACTCCAGAACAAACTTATTCAGCCATCTGGAGCTGATGTTTTTCTACCTCTGCATCAAGGACTACACACTAAGTCTCACTGTAATTCTACTATATTTTAGTTGACCACAGACAATTTGGAGTGAAAGAAAAGCTTCTGCTTGCTTCTTCAGTGCCCTCTGTAGTCTTTTTTATGATTTTCCAGCTAGGTACTGTAAGAAATATGTCAATGGCAGCAATTTGTTTCTAATTGAGATGACAATGTCAAAACCATTTATTTGAAATCCTTCAGACATTAATCAAACTTTATAAAGCCCTAATAGTTTTTCCCTCCTTGCACCACTATTAAATGGATCAAAATTCTGGGGTCTGAGGCAGTTCTCTTAGCATCTTATGACTGAACAAAGAATTTTTACCAATTTCATTTCCATAATTTTCTTCACAGGATTTTTATTTCTGCCTCATAATCTGTGGATTTTATTTCATCAAAACCCTGAGTTTAATTTAGCTGGGTTCCTAGTTCAACAAACTGGAAAGGACTACTTGCTTCTTTTAGGTAAGCCCTTAGGCAAAGAAATAATGAAAATACTTCTTCAGCTTCTTCCCCACCTGGTGAAATTTCTTCACTGAAATTCTAATTAGACTGTGGAACTCACAGAGGTGGGATGCCAGCTAGGCAAATTCAACAAAGGTTTTATAGAATAACAATGTCCAACATGGTCTGCTGCTAAGTGGAAAAAAAATAATCTAACAACCAGAATGCTTTATAGCTTCAGATGACTTTATGTGAGAGGATTAGAATGTTAGAATTAGAACCCAAACGTTGTCAGGAAAATTATTGCTATTTCATTGGATTTCCAGTATATTCTTCTGAATCATGTGGTATTGGCCTTCTCAGTAAAAGGATAATAAACCAAACTTTTTTAACCAGCAAAGGGAAATATAGCAACTCTATGGAAGCAAGATTTATGACATACTGTGTAGATATTTTAGTTACCTATTAGTAATAGTGCAGTGTGGCAGTGGTAATCCATAACCTACAATATTCTTTTTTTATTTTATTATATTTAATTGTTTATTTTAATATCAAGATTTGGTTTACTCCTCGTTATTGTGCTTTGATTTTGATTGATAATAAACTCAGTTAATTTCCTGAAGTCCAGTCTGTTTTTCCTATGTTGGTAAACAAAGAGTGATATTTCCCTGTCCTTATCTCAACCAATGAGCCTGTCATCAGAGTTGTTCTTTCCTCTGTCCAGTTGGGGAGGTGAGTGATAGAACGGCTTTGGTGAGTCCCTGGGATCCAGCCAGGGTCAAACCCCTAGACAATGTAATAATTACCTTGGTTCCATGACAATACAATTTCTCCAGCTGCTCCCTTGAAACTTTGTTGCATAGTTTGCAGATAAAGTGTTTCTGGCCTGGTCTGATGAAGTAAGCTCCAAGACTCATGGGGCTTTATGTTCATTTGGAATCATTTTGCTTTGCAACAGGGATTTTTATCTTTTTGCCATTGTTTTCCAAACATATCTGGCCCAGAAATGGGACTAGGCTTTTGAAATAGAAACTTTTGTAAATCCAGGCAATAAGACACACTCACATCTTATACACCCAAAGGATTATGTTTTTTGTAAAGCTCTAATTTCACAATATCTTATATAGAAAACACCACAACATCACTGCTGCAGGGATGGAGTAATATTTTCAAACCAAAATGTGCTCCTTATTCCCACCTTGTGATAGCTGGTGCAGAGCTGGGCAGCTTTCATCCCACAAGGCTCCAGGCAGGTCCCTAGCTGGGACAGGCTGTATTGCCAAATCCCCTGCCCACCAGAAGGGATCTGGTCACAGTGGGCTCTCAGGGAAGTCTGCCCTTCCTCCTGAGGCAGCTCTGTGAGTAACACACAACAGTCTGTGTCCAAACCTGTAATAAGACTTGAGCTAGAGTTAAGCTCTTAGAAAGTCCCAGAGAGAATTCCTGTCAGATATATAAAACTGCTCATTTCAATCAGGCTCTACTGGTTTTTTCACATGCTCCTTACAGATATAATGCAGAAGAATAATTTAAATTATAAGCAAAGCTATTATTCCTGTATACAGCCCATAGTAAGTTGCTATTAAAAGATTATTCAGTTGGTTGCATATTTATAACACATATTCTAGCCTCTAAGTGGAAAGAGACTTGAAGTTTTTTCTGTAGCAGATTTTATCTTTCCTGTCCAGACAAGAGGAAATGGAGGGATATTTGTAAAGAGATCCTTCAACAGACATCGTTCCTCAAAAATTGCTTTTGCAAAGTTTTGCAGAGCAAGGTGCACGTTCTAGGCTTTTGATTTCTCAGAGAGTCATCAGTGGGGAATGAAAAGTAATAAGACAAAAACACAATAAAAGTTTAAGGAAAAAAAATTAGAGAGTCCAGACTGATTTACTGTAACCATAGAGAAATAAAGGTTGTGAATGCAGTGATTTGATAGCAAAAACAAAAACAAAACAAAAACAAAATAAAAATAGTGCCTATATTAGAATTGATATAAAAGAAAATGTATTAAATAATGAGATAAAAGCTATTATAAAATGTTCTCAAAGTGCCTTTCAAGCTGTATTTCCCTACTCACTTCCCCAAAGTTTAAGAGTTCCTAGTGTTTCTTTTCTGTCCAAAAATCTGCCAAATTAGTATTTTAGTTAGATTTTAAATAGGAGCAAGATCTAATACTGTACTAATTAATTGAGCATATTCCCTTCCCAATTCCTCTACTGCATCTCCTTCTGCAAGGACAACCCACTAAATGATATTACTGTAGAGCCATGAAATTCCTTAAAATCACTATGAAGATAATAAACTGTTGAACACTCAAAAATAATATATTCAAATTAATTCACATATTCTTAATCATTAAAATTTCATTTGAACTGAACATTTTGAAAAAAGTTCTCTTAAACAGCACATTTTCACATATCTGATAACATAGTCTCTATGTATCTATATGTGCAGTTTGTGCATGAATTGTTGAAGGAAAGCAGACATGGATCGCCTTGTCTCTTAACGTGGACTGTCTTTTGTTCATCCTAGATTGCTCTGCAGATTTAAAGGTGTGATTTCCACATGCTTTGCTCTCAAAGTACTTGTCTGCAACTCAACAGAATATGAATTTTCTGTAGATTAGACTCCAATGACCACAGAAATAGTATGGTCTATTTCAGACAGGGAACTACCCTTATCCAGCAGTCCAATCACTTGCATCATATTTCTTGATCAGTATTCCATGAAAGACTTGCTGCAAAGAGAGGAAAAAGAGATAGTGTGCTTCATTAATTAAAAAAAAAATAAATAAATCCCATCTTTAACTTGAAATAGGCAGAGGCTGCAGAAGTAGGAAAAAAGCATTTGTTTTACTTTAGATAAATTGTTCCCCCTCCCAGCCTGAATCTTATTCAAACAAACAAACAAACAAACAAACAAACAAACACCATAAAACCTCTTTCTTTTAGAAACATGATCAAGCTTGGAATAGTCTTTTTGTTTATTTACAAACCAGATGCTCTGTCACACCATCCCTGGAGCACCTCTGGAGCACGCTTACCTGTGTAAGCATCGCCCTCAAAATAAGAGTCCCAGTGCCATCACATTTTCAATGGATAATATCTCTTCTGGAAGCTGATAAACACTGAAATAAAACAGTCCTGTATCCTATCACTTTTTGTTGTTATCTAGAAACTTTGCCATGGTGTCACAGATAAAGTGAATACTCTAAAGAACACATTAGAGGTTAAAAAAAAAATTCCTTTATTGAACTTAAAATTTATTTTTAAACTGAATGAAAAAGTCATCTGCCATAAACCTATGATCACTCTAGGTGGTTTTTACAATAGGTTTCATTTTTGTCAGCTATTTAATTCCTAGTTATTCACCCAGCTTCACTGTAAACTGCTAAAGAGCCTGCAAAGGCTTCCAATGCTTTTCTCTGTTAGGTCATCCTTTATAACAATAGAGGAGCCAAAGCTTTAGGTAGACACACTGATATCTTTTACTAAATGTTAACCTTAACACTTAAGCAATTCTACATAACGAGATCCTATCTCTAACAGTAATTTTCTCTTCCCACAGTCACCAAGGTACTGAAAAATTTCTTTGTCATTGGTTTTGTGTTTGGTTCTTTAAGGCAGGTCTTTTGGTTGAAGGTCTTGCATCTACCAGAGCAGCAAAGGGAGGAAAATTATAACTTACCATGTGCAAAGGCTAATGACAAAAGTATTAAAATATTTGTAATACCCTGGTCTTAAATTCTAAATGAAGCACCTGTCATGGGCCAGCACTGGAGACCAGACATTGGGCCCAATCCCGGTGAATTGACCCATTTTAAAGTGGTCAAACTTAAAATGTTTTTTGGTATAGATAAGGAAACATTATCATACACTAGTTAATCTACACTTAATTTATTTTAGCCTAAAAAAAAAAATCTAAAGGAAGGCCACCTATATTTATTTATATAAAGACAGCACTTTTTCTCCAGTCTTTGATAAAGCAGATGTTAGGATTTATTAATATGCTGAGAAAAGTATTTGCATTATATTCAATAAAATGATCATAATCTCTGCTAGGGTGAAAATAATTTAAAATCTACTGCTTTATAAAATAATTTTACAGACTTATTAAAGTAATTAAGTATCTCTATAAGAGAGAGAGAATTGCTCTTGCACTACAGTCTGAAGCACTTTATAGCTGTATTCTTTAACCAGACTAGTGTTTTAAATCAATTATATCCTGTTATAATGATCTTTTTACTAAAATACATGATTTACAGTATTTCTGTGAGGCAATTAATTGTATCATTTTAACACAGACTCCATACATTCCATATACTGTATATGTGTGAAACAAACCACACCTTTATGAATCATTTTAAAATCATTTAATTTCTGCCATAAATCATTTAAATGGCTCTAAGTCTGAGTAATTACTGTTGATTGGTTCAGTGTGCTGTTTTACTTAATAGATTGTGTTTTTCTAATTGGCCAAGATTTTAATAACAAATTACAAAAGGATATGGGGGAGGATGGGTAGTACAACTGGCAGGTTTAATATATGTGGTGTCCTGAACTCAGTTAATTAATCCAAACAGTAGCATTTGAAATGACATCTGGTTGATCCAATGGAAAGTACTTATATAATCCTAAAATGCTCTTTAACTAATCTGCTCATTCTTCTAAGATATGCATTTTTAATTAATGTTATTATTTGAAATAAAACATGGTTAAAAAAATCTGTGATGACTGGTATCTTCGGGGTGTAGTCCTTACAAGGTTTTAAAATTTCATTTGGAATTCTTACTCATTAAAGTATTTTGGGACATACTGTGATTCAACTTTCTGTCTTGAGGGGAAAAGCAAGCTTGTGGCTACAAGTGTTCTTGGAGTAGATCAAAGAACTTGCTGTGACACTTGGAGCTAGTCTGGTCAGGGATGTTACACTATTATAATTATGCTAATTCTCTTCCTTTTTCAGATATTCTGTTCTCAAATAATAACTTCTTCCATAATAACTACTCTTTCAAGAAAGCAAAGAGTAAACTGGTATGTGCAGAAAATAAACCAACTGAGATTGTGATCCTGGAAATTGGTATACTTTTACCATCCTGATTTAGCTGTTCCAGGTGGACACTCCCATGGAATGACTCTTCTGCTTTGTGGAAAATGGATTTATCTTAGCATGAAAGATGGGTCTTCCAGAAAGGGGGAAGCTGTCTAGGCAGTAACATCTCGACTCAGGATCCTGAGCTGAGACCACTGTGCAGGAAAGGGATGCCAATTCCATTAATTTTGGCTCATTGTACAAATTGAGACCTTGCACAATGGAGAGCTAAGTACAGGTCTTTGACCTCCATATAAGAACAGCTTATGGGTAACCCAGAGGTTTAAATTCCCTGTAAGTCCTATTTGCATCTCATTCAGATATGGTCAGATTTGGTTTCCCTGGCAAGAGGGTAACAACCATATTGTTTTAATATTCCTCCCAGATATCAAATGCCACTGCCCCATGGAGCAGGCTTTCTTACTAGTTCTAGAGATTGTATTTGCCTCAGCAATTGGGATAGTAGAAAAATCCTAACTTTTATTCCCTCCTATGTATTGAACAGGAGCATCTGAAGTAGAATACTGTGTGGCTCTAAAACATAATTTTTTATTCTAGGTTACGTTAAGCATATATAAAACAGTGTCTGCAATTGAAACAAACTCACGAAAGCTTTAAACTACATGTCTCAGGCCCTGCTGGCTGTTGAGATGGAATAGGACAGGTCTCAGTTCATATTGACAAAGCCATCCAAAAAAACAGGCTATATTCAGGATACAAGCAGCAGCCTCAGCACATCTATGTCATGTAGCAATACAATATTACTGGAAAAGTTCTTTATATACTTTGGGTTTTAAATCCTTGACTTATTTTTAAGAAGGAATTAATATTAAGAACAAGGTTCAAATTGTAAAATATTAATGGAAAATAAAATTTAATAGGTGAAATTGAAATTTGAACCCCACAGAATTCTTCCTTGCTACTAGTTTTAAAAGGAGTATATAATGTTATTTCTGTTTCAGTTTCATTTACTGAAAAATTAGCAAAACTCCATAGAGGATATCTATCTCCCATTTCAGCAAAAAACTCTCATTTCAAGAAAAATAATGTCTCTTTTCAACAGAGAAAAGTGCTGGCCAGAAATCAAGGCATCAGTCAGTTTTTGTGTTACACCTTCAGCCTTGTTTTCTGTCTATTATTTTCTAACCAAGAGCGGTCTTTAGTTAAATCAGTTGCTAAGGGGACTTCAAAAACCAGGGAAGTATGAATAGGTAGGGACTAAAACAGTTATAAAATTAGTCCTTTGTTCCCATTGTCTTCAATGATACTGCAGAAGAGTGTGCTAAGGGTAGTTAAGATCAATTCTCACATGTTCATCCACTACCCCAGTGGGTATCACCCATCACCTTAAATGCCACATGGTAGTGGGTACCACAAACACCATAGCTGGTGCAGGATCTTGTTCCTAGGCAGGCTTCTTCACACCTTGTGGGATCTCTGGGTGCTGTTTAAAGAGAGAAGATCTGTCTCTTCAAACGCAGGACTGCTGTCCCTACCTCTGCATCACCCTAAGGTAAAGAGGAGCTTCCCTGAGCAGCCCTGGGTGGAGCTGTGTCCTTTCAGTCCCTCCCATGGTAGTTATTTTTAGATACTAACACCAGAGATTTTCCAACCAAGGACATTTCATTCCACCCGCTTGTCTCCCAGGCCCTGCTCATTTGTAAGGTTCTCAAAAAAGTCTGTGATCTCACATAAGAGGACTATCCAGAACAGGGACTTCAGTCCAAATGGGAACCTTGGCTCAGGATTTCTGATTACTTCTTAGTATACAGTTAACTACTTCGTGTTACTCAACGAAGTTAGTGTGTGGGTTGTTAAAATCTTGTTCCTATTTTATTGCTCTGTACAGTATTGTAGCTTTTAGAAATAATTACAGGCTAATATTGTAATTATAGACTTTTCAATTTTAGTTTATTTTCATGGCAACAGCTCTGGTGAGAGATGTTTCTTTTTTAAAAAGCAGATACAAATTAAAATGAAAATAATGTGTAATTTAGAGGAATCTGTGCAAACAGATCAGTAATACCACAACTAAATATCATAAACAAAAAAGCAACCAGGTATTGAATACAGCCTGCACACTTGAACACAGGTAAAAAAAAAAAATCCCACCAAATGTTTAAAAATTTGGACATAAGTGGTTCTCTGCAAACAAGCAACTCAGCACCCTCAACTTTCACTAAACTAAAATATTGGGCAGAATCAGGTGGGATCATGCCCACAATCCCTTTTTCTCATCCTTCCAGGAGCTCTTCTTTGAGGAATTGCATCTCAGTGATGACAGTGGAATACCAAGAAACAAACAAAATTGGTTCCCTGAACAAAAAATAGCTAGCACAGGAAATCCCCTGAAAGCTTAACAGCTCCTACATGTATATTGCAACCTCCATTCCGAAAAGATGTGTGTGCTTGGGTTTGTGTCCTTTGTCACCAGACTGCTCAGAGACCCAAATTGCATTTGCAGTCTGAAGCCGTCTGTTTCTATTGAGTGTACAGGGAGCAAAAACTGACTTCCTGAACAATGGCACAAATCACACACACCTGAACACAGCAGGACTGGATAGGACGAGAGTCACTGCATCAGCAAGGCACAGATACAACTCCTCCATATGCCAAACACCAGCCTTTGGGGATTGTGTAATCTCAAGATGGATCACTGAGCACATTTAAATTTTAACTGTGAGTGACTTCTACCGATGAAAGGGGTAGATACCAAAACAACCACTCTTCCAAACCCTGTGAAACATGTTTGAGTATGTACACTTAACAGTGTACACTATTGAACTTAGTCTAGCTTGGGCTTACCTCTAATATCTTTAATGCTGGAACCTCAAAGAGGATTTTCACCTTTTATATTTGGTTAATGCTAATTCTTTTATTCTCTTGGTGTTCCTATTCCATTGCCTATACCATTACAGAGTCTTCCATTAAGATTGTAAGTGATCTTCTGTATTTGATGGGCTCATGTTCTTTCTGCAGAATGGTTTTCTGCAAACAGGTCATGCAAAGCACGCTACGTCAGTACCCTTCTCTCCACAGCCATCTTCCATGTTCTGTCTCTTCATGCTCATAAAAAATGAGAAAGCTGAACATATCTTTCAATATTCTGTGGGTGTGGATATTCAACGCACACATCATTTGGTTTTAAAAACTATTGACTAAAATAATGTAAAAGGTGCCTTCAAACTGTCCAACTGAAAAAGTATTTTCTTAGTACAGATAATTGTGTGAAACTGATCATTGTAAGACATGAAAAACATAGATTACATTCTAAAAATGATTTTATATTATAAGACTTTTTGTTCTTTGTAGACTTAATGAATTACTAACATTATATACAAATTTCAATTCTACCTCAAAAACTCAAGCTAATCTAGGGTACTAGAGGAAGTTGTCTCCCAATACATGATAATACTATACACAGGTTTAGGAAAGAAATTAAAAATAACATTGAATTGAAACAGTCAAGGGAATTTAGGTAGGCAGAACATAATTACCCAAGCTGGAATTTGGCCAAGACACTGGGGCTAACACTTTTTCCCTTTTGAAAAGTGCCAGGAGATCTTTAATGAGAACAAGTACCCAGGGATCTCTAATGAGAACAAGGTCGGGACCTTTATTTGATATCTCAGCTGAAACACAGCAATCTCAGCAGCACTATACTACCTAACACAAGGCTGGGGCATAAGTTCAAGTCTGACTCAGAAGCAGAGTGACACCAACAGCATCACTACCACCTTCTTCTTTCATACTTTGCTCTCCATGGTTTGCTCCCACTTTACAGCTGAGCAAAATACTGTTTGTCAGGTAATGCAGAACATAGGAAAATTGCCATTTCTTTTTAAATGTATTTGGCTCAGCTGTCATTGTTCCCATTTGATATTTTCTGCTGGGTAAATCTGTCAATGGGTACTGGCTGACTATGAGTGGTGAACTAAACAAGGACAGTAAAGAGGAGTCCACTCTTGACATGAGAGAACATAATTATGACCAGAAACACAAAAGCAGAAAGTATATAATTCTAGTAATTTTAATCATTTTCATTTGTTAGTAGAGACCTTAAAATAGTTTTGCAATTACAGTTTTAGATAGTCAGAAAAGTATTTTCTATTTAATGTAACATTTTAACATTGGTTTTGTCAGTCCAAATGCTATCTTTCTGACCTCTCCAGTTCTTTGGGGTATAAAAATGAGAATTTGGCTATTACTGGTTCCCTTTCCACCGTTCAGGTATATTACAATCTGTTTGCATATTGTGACATAACAATTTCCTAAACAGCAGCAAAAAACCCCAAAAGAAATGAAAAAGAGAGCATAATTTTCAAAGGCTACTGAACTAAAACCCCACACGATAATAAAAAGTCCAGTTTACAGAGACACTGACCACACTCAGATTCTGTTTATTTTGGTTTACTTTTACTGATGGCACATGATCACATGCTAAAAATGTGCTTGGCAGGATTAGGCCCCAAGCCGAAATAAACTAATTTGAAGACACTTCAACAGTATTCACAAGGGCAGAAAATATAAGCATAGGCACTTGCAACCTTATTGGTTTTGCATTTATTCTAGCTGTTCCCAAATGGTCCATGGCTTTCACAGCCAGAGAACACTGTCCTGGTTTGATTGATCAAGAAACAAAAAATCCAGTGTTGCGGGTAGCAAAGTGTGTTCTTGCACTTCAAATACTATATGTACCACAACAAGAAAGGCTTAATTGAGCTTATTAAAACATCCTTTTTTTTATACCCTTTTCTGTTTACCAGCTACAAGACTGCAAGTTGATCCTCAAGTTGCAGCAAAGTATTACTCTGACTTTTCTGCACCAACCACAAAGAGAGATTTCTCTAGCTGAACAAGCTGAACACTGTTCATACCCTCTGTGGAGATCACAATTGAAACAGTATGTTGATGGCCTTAACTCACTGTAGTATAAGAGCATAATAGCTTGGTTCATCTTTGACATCTGTCCCTGCCCAGCTGATTCTGAGGATCCTGTTTCTGCATTATTTAAATTGCACACTCTCTTCCTTCAGATTACCTTCTTTGACTGCAGGATCTTCCCTTGAGAAAAAACTGCACAACAATAACAAGTTGTGCAGTGTGTGTGAAAAATCCAAGTCAGCCAGAGCTTTCTTGTCATTCCAGGACAATTCCAAGTAATTCTCATCAGGAATATAAAATAATTTGTGCAGTGTGTGTGGTACTCTTGCTAAACACTTGGTTTGACATAGGAACCTGAGAGAGAGAATAATTTGTCTCAAATGTCTCATTTGCTATGATATTTTCAATTACTGTCTTTTATCTGATATTGTGATAACAAATATGTATCTTATCCTACCTGTTGAAGAGCAATTACAAATTATTTTGAAAATTCAGCATTTCAGAGGCTTTAAAATCAAGGGATTCAAATGGGATTCACAGAACAGAGAAAGTACTTGGTTTGGCAAGGAGCTGGTACTTTACATGGGGAAAATTGCACATGGTGAAGACCACACAGCCACATTGCTACCTCCTCTTTACCTGACTACAAAAGATGCCAGCCACATCATGTGGATGGAAGGAGTGGGATGGAATCCAGCTTTCCTCAACCACCTTCTCCCCCTTCACAAATAAAGTCCTTTGTCCTAAGTCAAGGAGGCAGTTGACAGAATTCACACAGCTGCCTGAAATCTATGAATTTGTTTGTCTTCTTGAATTTCGAGCTATTAAAGTTTGTTATTTGCTCTTTTTATCCATACAATATACACATATATTTCTCCAGTTTAACTGGATTATGTAAACTAAAGTCTAAGTATGTAGATGTCTCAGTGTCTCTGTGTTAATATTATTCAACCTTTTTTCAGATTGCATTGTGTACTTGGACAGACACAATGTGCATTATATTCAGCTCATAAAAGCATGATACTCTTGGCCAGAATAGCACCCAAATTTAACTGAGAAAGAACCTGTCCAATGACTGAATAAGTTCTTGCATACCTGAACTATTACAGCTGACTTCATTAACATTGTCAGACATTCTCACTTGCAAGACAACATCTCTCAGATATGCATTTATATTCTCAGATTGTCCCTGAGTAGGTTTAGATAGACAGATAATTACATATGTAAGTGTATATTTGTATTTTCTAAACACATGTGAAAGTTAAACCTGAAAATATTAAGTGTCCTAATTTGAATAAGGTAGTCCAGGGTAATTAGGGAGCCAAAATGTCCATTAAAGTAAGGATATGAAGAAAGCTAAAAAAATTATTTTCCTATCTATAAGCAAAAACATGAAGAAAAAGCACAGAGAGACCAGCCCTTTCCCATGGCTGAATCACAGCAGTTACACATAACTGCACAACCAAGGACCTTCAGAACACAGGAGGGTCCTGTGTCATGTCAGACCCATTTCATCACTGCTGCTGTATCAGCAGGATGAAGGGGGTGAATCCTGCCTTGCTGCTGATCAGCCTGTCCTGGTACAGCATTTTCTGTGACTCCTTGGGTTGCAACTGACATCTTTCTCAGCTAAGTTTTGGATAGGTGCAAGACAACTTAGTTTCCAAGACTAGAGGCAGTAACCCAGCATCGCAAATATCTCAGAAGATACCAAAGATGTTTGAAATATCCAGCAATCCCTTAGCTAGTACTAAAAAATTTAACTTCAGTCTCACTCTTCTGGACACTAATCAGAAAACCAACAGGGAAATTTTAATTTGTGGCAAACCAGGAGTTTATACAGACAGCAGCACATAGTGTGTCCAGCCCTGGCTTTGGTTCAGAGAATGGATTAACTCAAGTTCACATTCACCATATTATCAACTTCATCCCATGGCAAGGTCTTTTACCACTTTTGTACAGGCTGTCTGACCAGAGATAAGAACATAACAGGCATTGTTTTACCTACCATTACAAATACAAGATCAGTGACCAACAAACCCAGAAGAGCAGAGTCCTGACATATCAGCATGAACGTCCTAAGTTTCTTAATAATTTCTTGCGATAATTTCTTGGATTTGCACTATCAGGCTAGAAGTCCTGTAAGAATAATGTGCAACAGCCTATTGCAGAAAAAAGATGAGAACATTTCAGAGGCCTCCAAAAGATTTAGTTGTGGCAATTTAAAAAGGGTTAAAAGAAAAGAGAGATTGTATTTTATGGGCATTGCCTCACCCATTCTTTGTTAAGATACTGACTAAGCCTCAATATGATAGAAAAGAAATTGAAGAGGTCTTTGCTTGGCAGTGGGTCGAGAACAGCTGTGAAAATAAATGATGACTAGAGAGAGAGAAAATATATGAGGTACCAGTATGTCTTACTGTACTTTTAAATTTATGCTGCAGATGGTGGAGTGTTTTTGAATCTCAGCACTCTAAAATAACTAACCTGGCAGGTGCACACCTGGTAGACTTCTAAGGGGAAAGATCCAGCCATGATTATCATAGATGATCCAGTAGTTAAAGTTGAAGAATTGCCTGACCATGCAGGTTTTTTGGGACTTTTTTATTTTTTCTTACTTGGATGCCAAAATGACATATCAAGCCATAGGCAGATAAAAAAGTCTGTGTAAAGATTCATATACACATACTTGTCCATTTTCATGCAGATTTCTGTGAGTATTTGGAGTTAATGGGAGAGTAGAACAGTCCAGACATTTTTAAATTTTTAAAAAACTTTTAATTCACTAGTTTTGGCATCTCATTATCAGAAGTAGTGATAACAGGAAGGGGGTTCTACCTCCAATACAAAAAAATTAAAAATATCCCTCAACCAATGATTCTTTTCAACATCTGTCTCTTTTCTTTCCTTTCATAGAAAGCATGCATGAATAATCAGACCATAGTGCTGCTGTTAATTGAAAAAATCATTAGTAAACTTCCAGGTGCTGTTTACTATATAACCATTGTAATTTTCTATCCTAAAATCAGCATCTCACCAACATCATTGTCTGCCCTGGGGCACAGGGATTGTGCAGCTTTTACATTGTCAAAGGCAGTTGCAACCCCATTTGCTAGCAATGAAAGAAATGGATCCACACCTGCAGTGTTTGAGGCAATAATTCCTAATATTAGCCAGACCTCATGAGGAGAGGGCTTTTTTGCCAATCCTTTATGATTCAACACTTTACAATCCATTTGAAATCATTTAAATATTCTTTTATTTTGTTGCTCCTACCCCATGTTTATTCTTCCTTTCATTTCTCCCTTCTCCTGAAGCAAACCTACAAATAAGACTGGCAGAGATCATACCATACCTAGGCAGCTAAAGAAACAGAAGAAATAAAAACCACCTCTTATTTTCAAGTATTAATTATTAGACCTATCCAAGAAAAGGACAGACAAATATTCTAAAATACAGCATGACTAAGTACAGATGAAATCCAAAGTTCTTTTGGAAATAACACCTGGTTTCTACTCCTCAACAAAAAAGTCATATCAAAGTGAGAATTGAATCTCTGGGCCAGAACAAATTGTGTCTCCTCAGCCAAACTACAGACAGCAAGATCTCAGCTGGTTCAAATCAGAATATTTTTTCTGACTTCAAGAAGGTTGCCCCTGTTTGTGCCTACCTGGGCTGTGCCCTTCCATGCTTTCAGCTATAACATACCAGCCTTTCACAAGTCTCTGTCCCTCTCAAAAATTACTTTGGAACTGATGGATTTATCTATGTCTAAAATGTCTCAAAATTGTCATCTTCAGTGACAAGAGACTCTGCTCAGAGCAATTCATTCCAACCATCTCATACATAACTTGAGAAACTTCAAGTAATGCTGCCATTCCAGAATTTATTAGAGATTTAATAGAGTGAATTTAATCTTCAGTATCATATACATAGCATTACTATGTTAAAATGATACTAAAACAACCATCACAATTATTTTTTACACAATATATTCCTGGCGGGTTCAGCTCTGAGTTGTTTTTCCTAAACTCGAATTTACAACTTGCAGTGTAGATAAAAAGAACCTGTATACACTTAATCAGATACAGCATAAAAACAATGTGTGATTCAGTTACTTATGTGAACTGTTTTTTTAAGCCAGTGAAAGTGCTGGGATGGAATAAAGGTCACAGCACTGTAACCCAAGGAAGACAGTGGAGGCTCTGACTCTTTTAGTGCAGAGTCCCTCAAAGCTTTTTGGGGGTTTCTGAGAAATGGTGCAAATAGCCAACCTAAAAAGAGGAGAGACAGAAAAGAAGACCAGAGGAGCTTTTCAGCAAGAGGGGAGAAGACCAGTATGAAGAGGATGTATTTTTGGGGCTTCTTTCATTGCAATGTGCTTTAAAAACAGCACTGTTCAGCTAAGCGTTTAAGCATTTATTTAACGGCTAATGATTAAGATCAAGTAACTGGCACATAAACCCTGCCAAACTTAAAGGTTGATACACTCTGAAGTGCTTTATTGAACTGGGGCCCAAGCAATACTGACTCGATTAGAAAGCAATTTTAAAAGCTCTGTAATATATCAGTGTCTGTAACAGATTGTATTGTCTTTCATAATGAAGAAGTTTCTGCATTTCCATCAAAGGAACTATCAATAGTCTGGTAACATTTTCATCAGGAATAGACATTTTCTATGCTTGGTCTTGTCTTTCAAGAATTCATCCACATAAACTTTCTTCTGATAACAAGAAAGCTGATCATATAAATATGTTCTTTGAAAGTACATTTTAATTTCTTAGAGTTTTTCTAATATACTATCTAAAAGATATGGCTAAAATGCACAAGAGATAGTGCTGGGGAGCCATTATTCACTTCACTGAGAACAGTATTTCCACACTTATCAGAGCTTATTTCTACTTAAAGAATTATATTTGTGACCCCAAAGCCTTCACAAGACACTTCAAAAGTTAAAAAAAGTCAGAGTTAATTTGGTGTTTTTAAACATTTACATCCTGAATCATCTTAAGGCAAACACCAAGTATTTGTTTTTATTTTTACTTTTACCTGTAATTCAATGGTAAAATGCCTTTAAATATTGGCTGAACTCATCTGGGAAGCCAGAGACCCCTGATTCTGTGAAGTCTTTAATCTGACTTCTTAAGCTGTTAGTCTGATTCCAAGCACTTTGAAGTAAATGGAAAAAACTTTTACAGACATCAATATCTTTGATTCAGACCATTTGGGTCTTCAGAGAACCTTTCTTGGAACAGACATTCTATTGTACTCTTTACCTGTAACACCGACTGTCTTTTGTATCACTAGAAATTTATTTAAAATCTGCTCCATAAATAATCTGCTATTTACTATTGGTAATACACAGTATCATTTCCCTCCTTGGCCTCCACAGAGCATTGTTCCAGATACTCAACTGGAAGTTTTTAGTGGGTTTAATTTTCATAACTCTGTGAAGTTTGTTCCAAGATTTCCAGGTGTGTCTGATCACTGAGTTATTTGTCTTTAAATCTTTCAGGGTGAATTTTTGGTAGGTGCCAACCTTGCATGTGTCTGTTAATTGATGCTCTGCTTTCACCCATGGCAATTGCACTTCATCAGCCTGCCAGACTCTGAAAGCTTGAGCCAAATTAAAAGCCCACTGCTAGAGCTTTACATTTGGTAATTTTAAACTTCCACATTTAAGGTTGGCAAAATGTTTTGTGCTTCCCATCTTCAGTTTATCCTTTGGAGGAAAAAAATGGATATGGTCTTAGTCAATGGCATATGAACTGTGCAAAAACAGTCTTGGAAATGCACAATTAATTTGTGGTGATGACATAATTCAAAATGTGAACTTGAATGGATCCTGGTGTCAGACATCTTCTTTTATATTTTGAGTTATATTTACAAGACTTATGACTTAAAAAGTTTTCTTCCGAAAGTATTTTTTTTATCTTTCATGCATTAAAAGAGCTGAAGGGGTCATATACTACACTTGAAAGACTTTTTATTTCAGATACCTTATGTGGTAGTTTGATACCCAGGTGAAATCAAATACCACTTTCAGATAGCCCAAATGTATAAAAGTATTTGGCCACATCTGCACTATGAAGCAAAGCTAGCTGCCTTCATGAGATTCTTTTTAATTTTAGACATTTTTAGCTATATCATAGTCTGTAGATTTCTGTAAAATTCTGAAGTCACCATATCTAAAGACAAGATCAATATCAATATCTTGAAAAATACCTTGACCCAAGCTAACGTAAACTTGATTTTACTCTTGTGTGGATAAAATCTCAGGGAAAATGCATATATTTGGCTGTCTTCTACCCTTCATCATTCAGATATCAGTTCTCCTACTACTCTTGGGAAAGGTTATTGCCTGCTACTCTGTGTAGGTGGTACAGGGATATAAATATTACTACTAATAATAAATTTATGGCACTTCTTTATCCCACATAATTTGAGCAATCATCCTATATATAACTCTCAGCACCCTGAGGGCAAAGACAGAACTGTCCCATCCCAGCCTCTCTGGGACCCTACTCCACCCTGCTCAGGACCTCATTGCAGCCCCACAGGGCCTTCAGTCCCCATCCTAGTGATGGTGCAACAGTGCTGATCTCCAGCCCAATCTCTGCCACCATCTCCTCTTAGTTCTGGTTGGAGTCCCTCCCTGTGCTCTGCCCTGATTCATTACTTGCTGTGTTGGAGTCTGTCAATGGACCCTGTTACCAGCACCTTGGGACTGTGCCCTGTGTGTGAGGGCACAGCCAGTGTTGGGCCACCCTCAGGTCTGGCTCCCTAACTCCAGCCCATGCTGCTCCCTCACATGACTATAAAATATACAATGGAGATTTATTTTATGCATTTCCTGAACTGATCCTAAGTATAAGAAAACATACCACACTTGCCAAGCCACTCCACTAGGAATTACACCAGTCTATAGAGATGACTTTTATGAGAAATTAGGTACTTATTTCCACAACAATTTTTTTTTAAGTTGTATTTTTAATTCACTGAGAAACTGGTAATGACACACCCTGCAGGATGAACATATTTGCAAAAGGCTTCTTGTCAATTTTATGACTAAATTGTGTAAGGGACAGAAGAATGTTCTTTTTTGCACCTTAGGAAAACAACATTGACCTGATTCAGTTTATCTCATGAGAACTGAAAAATATAGTTAAGAATGTGGCAGACTCCCCTGCAGTCATTTTAAAAAGTTCCAAAAAGAGTTCTTAAGGCAACCCAACTCATTTTCCAAAGGGACAGTGTTTTGCAGGAGGAAGCTGTGTCCATCTGTACCATAGCCACTACTGTAATTGCAGTTGGCTGCAGAAAGTAGGTGGCCACTCTCAGAGGGCTCTGTTTTGTGGTGATCCCTCCATACTTTGATAACTTTTTTCAGAGCACTGCCTGCATGAGCTTTCATGAGAGGCACATAGAGAGGAAGTAGGTGCCAACTTTCACTGTCTCTTCTGAGACATGAATCTTGAGGCTGTCAAATGAGGTAGGAGGACAGCAATTCAGGGAAAACAGCAGCCAGCAGTGTGTGCCTGACCTGTGCAACTCCCCTGGGCATGAAACTGTTCTGTTTCAGGCTGTGGATTGCAGCTGTGTACTATTAGAAGTAACCAAATGCAGTGGCTTTGGCCCCCATGGGGATCCCTCTTGCCCCAGGGTCACTCCTGTCCACATGGATGCAAGGCTGCCACAGTAGAAAGTCTCCAGGTCCAGTCAGTGGCGAGGCAGCTGGGTACATATTCCCAGAAGGCACACAAGCACATGGACATGTGGCTGGCCACATGGATCAGCACAAAGAACAGCGGCTTTAACAACACCCATGCAAGCACAGACTCCACTCAACACACCTGAACAGCACAGAGGCTCAGTCTTGTTCATCTTCTCTGGCTATCTGGATTGAAATCCACTGGTGGAGTATGCAACGCCCAGTCTGGGTTTCCCCAGCAGCTGTTCTTGGGCAATCTCTGGAATGCGGACTAGTGAGCCCTGTAGGTTGACAGCCTCTCATTCCAGTGGTTGGCACTGAGACTTCTCCATGCCACTAGCCAGTAAGTGGCTTCAAGTAAGTCTTAAACAATAAAAAAATTGCCTTCCCTCTGAAACCCTTAATAACACTATGTCCCTTTAGGCAACAGCACTCTAGTTTGTATGGCATTACAGGAGTGTCTTGCACTGACTCCACTCAGCATTTGCAGGTGGGTTTGCTGTTGGTCTCACCATTCTCCTTGGATGGTCTCAGGAATGACTAATGCTTACATACATGTAAGGAGGAATGAAGAATAAATTGATGAAGATTGATGAAGAACAAATTCATTGGAGATGAGCATATGTACCCTGGTCAGAAAGCCCACAAGCTGTAAGTGTTTCAAGGCTAGGAGAGTACTAAAAGTGTCATATACTTGTTACATTCTTAAACTCTTCCCTTGATAGCTGCTTTTTGTTGCTGTCCTAAACAAGGCACAGGTGAGATGAATCTTCATTTTTGTCCAGGATGGCTGTTTTTGGAAGACAATGCAGATCTG
This sequence comes from Cettia cetti, assembly GCA_013401135.1. Lineage (NCBI taxonomy): Eukaryota > Metazoa > Chordata > Aves > Passeriformes > Sylviidae > Cettia > Cettia cetti. The sequence goes on along the minus strand of VZUI01056213.1, from coordinate 55,838 downwards.
TCCCCTTCTAATACAAAGGAAAGACTTGGCTGAGATTGCAATGAGCATTAATCTCTGTCATTTCTTTCTCTACTTCAGACCTGTGTCATGAGAAGATATTTCAAATGTCTACTGCAAATGAAATTATGGAATGGCAGGAAAGAGGATAGTCTCATTTATCACATAAAGATACTGGCAGAAGCGAAGAGGATCTGTGACTCAAAGGGCAGGTTAGAAGCATAAACAGATTTGGAGAACATTTCCCATGTTGCAGATTTAAGACCAGCCATTAAGAGCTGTCATTTTTATGAGCTAAAATTGGTCCTCCAGCACATTATTTGCCATATTTTTTACAAATCTTATTTTAGCCTTCTTTTACCTGAGGATAGACCAAGACAATATACAAATCAAGGTAAAGAAAAACAGGGAAGGTGAATTACTCTGCAGCCTCTAGATCTTTTATGACAAGCTACTTCTTCATTTAACATCTCCTCTGTGCCTTTCTCCACAAAGTATTATGGTTTTGCTCTGAATTAAAACTGAAGTATTTGCTGTTTAATGTGTGAGGATTTTTTACAGATTATTTAAGGCACAATTTCTGTTTATAGTCCCAGGGTATATTCTAATCACCTTTGTTTACCTCATATTCCTTTCCTAATTAACTGACAACCTATTAGCATACATTTTTTTATCCCAGGAGTATTAATTATACATAATTTATATCATAAGCATTTATTCCTTATCAGTCAGCTGAATAAAACATTTACCTGTTTATAGCTACTTGAGGTTAACACTTTTATACAAAAAACTCACCTGAGACTTCCAATCAAATTATCAGATTTTTAATTTTCTGTTACATAATGATACTGTATTAGTCATTGTAGTATTTTATTCCACTCTAGGCTAAACAATCATTTAGTGGAGCAGAGTGTTGGCAGCATTAATTAACCAATGATACATGCTCAGTTGAACAATAAGCTGCAAATAATAAAAATGCAAGATGAGATAATGTATAGACCTTCTATGTTAATTGTATGCTGGAAAGCAGTACTAAACCCTACCCTCAGCTGTACTCGTGTAGCTCAGTGAGAGCTGAGCATCCGAGGGCAGGCTCTGGATGACATGGCAGGACAGAACATCGTCACTCTCAGGCTGCAAAATTCATCATGTGGATTTTATCTTTGCTCACTAACAGTCATTTCTGAATATAAACTGCAGAACAACCAGGTGGAAAAGGGGATATTCTAACACCTTAGGAAAATAAACTGATACAATTTCAAGAAACTCTGAATAAAAAAAATAAAAACAAATTTAAAAAAAAAAAAAAAACAAAACAGTAAGCCTGCAACATTGTGTTCTTAAGTTCTTAAGGGACTGAATTCAATTAGTTTGTCCCAAGGCATATCATGCCTTTTTTATCCTATTTGCCTCTGGTTTTTTGACTCCTGACCCTCTTATTTCCATTTTCTCCTGAGTATTTGAGGGTCTTTTTAATCTTTCTGGGGATTTCTGTACTACTCTCATGTTATTCAGCTTTCATTATTATTTTCTTATAGTGTCCTTTTTCACATTTGATTTTTATTTTCCATTTCACTGTGACACTGGACTTGTAATCCTCAGTCTCCAATGCTTCTCACTGTATCTTTTGGTTCTTTCTCCCCTTCTCTTTGTTTCTGGCCTTCTCTCATATCACTGCCCCTGCACCCCTCTCTACCTCAACATAGTTCCCTATTTACTTAGTTCTTACTTCATTTACTATTCATTATTCCCCTGGTTTTTGTACAACCATTGTGCCTTAGAGCTCTGGCCATGGAACAGGCTCCATTGTACCAGGCACTATAGAAACACAAAGCAAATCATGTGCCTCTGACCCATGCAGCCAGATACAAGAGAATAAACTAGAGGATACGATTGTTGGATCAAAAGAAAACCTTCTCCTTTCACCCCTGCATATAGATCATTCAATTTACTTTAGAAGGGAGAATTAAGACAGTGTTGTTAAACAAAAGTAGTCAAGGGTGGAAGCATATGAGTATTTTGGGGGAAATAAGTAAGAGAAGAACACAAGAAAAGATGAAAAATGTGAGCCAGAAATTTTCATAGTCGGTGATTTTTAAGAGCAAGAAGCACAGAAAAAGGACATTGAAAATACCATACAATGTGCATGACGCAGATTTCAAATGACAAATATATCTACTTATAATGGCCAGTTTTGTCTTGGGGTCAGGATTCATCAGATCAACTTAAACATCTAAAATCTGAGCTAGTCAACAAAGGGAGATTCTGGGCTGCAATTCATCACTAAAGTAAATGTCTGAAATAGCTAAGATCATCCTAAAAATGTGTCCTTTTTGACTAAAAATGATCCTGGCTACTTCAAATATGGACTCTGAAAGCTTAAAGCTAGGCAAGACAGCCTCTGCAGGCATGTCCATCCTTAATAATAAACTGGCCTGAGACTTAACTTTGTCCTTTCTGTTTCTGTGAGCCCAGCAGCTGAAAGCCAAGGCCACCCAGGTGTTGGGCCCCTGTGGGAGCCCTCCAACAATGCACACACTCAGGTAGGTGCAAAGCAACTCATGACTCTGCCACAGTTTCCTCCTCCTCTATCAGGAAGGATGGTGACATTTGTACTCTCAGAAACCAGGACAGGTCAAGGCCCATGAATCTTCTTTACCCTGACTCAAATTTTATTGCTTTCTTTCACAACATTCATTTGCAAATTTGGTATTCTCTACCCTGCGGTGTCTGGCCTCTTGATTGGGAATACTACTTTTAATTTGATTGAGATTTCACACAGTGCTCCAAACATAACCTCCATAAACATCTAGGCTTTCAGGAGCAGAGCTGTCCTGGTATTACAAGACTCTCTGGGTTTTGTTAACACCATTACTACATGATATTCCAATGTGTTTCCCATAGCTGTTAGGAAAAGGTGAAGACCTTGTAATGTCCTTCTACTGACCACATCTTTGCTTCCTTTTTGCTAATACACTTTTTGCTTCTTAACACTAGTTTGCTTCTTCTATCAGTTTTCTAAACTTAAAATCAAGCAGATAGGTTGCTCCTGGTCACTAGTGACTTCAGTGTTTGAAAAGAGTTTTTTTGCTTACACAGATTTGTTGAAGAGTGGTCTTTACAATGACAGAGATCTCTGGAATTGACTGAAGTGCTCTTTGTGGAAGATGTTTGGCTTGTAGCAGAAGTAGGCACCAAAAAAAATCTCTTTCAACTTCCACTTCCTTGTAGAATAGAGAGTAATTACTTTGGGGGTGAATGCTGCCCATGACCCTCTCCTTCAGGATGGTCTTCCTATTTCCCTTGATGTTTTTCCTCTTTTTTGACACTTGAAAAGGAGCCTAACATTTTACAGAGGTTCAAATATTTGTCTGAATCAAATTCTCCCATATTCAGCACCAAGATATCAAGACAAGTTGTGAATGAGACATGGAGGAAATGTGATTAACAAATGGACACAAAAAATATTGTAATTACCTGCTTTGTGATTTGCTGTATGCTGCTGTGTGCTGCTGAAGTAGACTGCTGAGGCCACCAGAAGATGAGAAGAACATCTCTCACCTCTCACAGCCTGTTAGAACAACAACCTGGATACAAATGCCTGTTCCACACACGCCTATGCCTCCTCCTCTGTCAGACAATGGGTTCTGTTCAGTTCCTACAGCTGCCAAGCTGTGTACCACCACCAGGCCATGAGGTTGTGTCATTGATCAGCAGAAATCCAGTCAAGTGTAATAATCAGTCATTATGTTGCCTTTGTGTTCAGTAAAAGCGTGGAGCAGTAGGATATGTGTTGGCCAAGAGGAATGTCCAATGGTTAGCCAAAACACTTCCTTATTCACCAGAAATGTTGAAGGTTGAACAGTAGTATGGTTCAAAAAGTAAAAAATCTGTTTCAAGCTGTACGACTGTTTTAAGTTGTACCAGATATGATGTCAAATCCCAAATAATGATTTAGCAAGTTTTCTGCCTGCATCTTTTTAGAACCCTCTCTGCTTAGTTTCTCAGTGAAATTAAGAATTCCAGAGTTTTCACTCCTCTAGTCCTTCTGATCCAGCAGAAGTTTTATTTCTTCTGCTATAGTAAGAATGTCTTGGCCCCGCCCCAGAAAACCTACTGAAAGCACTGAGGCTTTGCCACTGACAACACAATGTGATTTCTGAATATCTTTGATCCAGCTGAAGAAGACATCAGTGTCCTTGATCCCACAGACACTTCATAGTACTATAAACATATCTTCTACTTGTGAATCTAAGACATTTAAGGAAGATAAATATTTCAAGGCCATCAATATGCAATATTGGCAATTTATGCCTATATGTTTACTAATTACTCCAGTCACTCTTAAGAAAGCTTTTGAATCACATCCTTACAAGATTGACACAACTGTCACTCAGGAGCAGTGAATGAAAACAGTGCTGAAACACACAGAGCTGAACAACCCCTTTTCACAGAATCACAGAACCACAGAATGAGTTGAAAGGGATCTACAAGGATCATCAAGTCCAAGTTCTGGCCCTGCATAGCATAGGACAGCCCCAAGAGTCCAACCATGTGCCCAAGAGCATGGTCCAAATCCTTCTTCAGCTCTGTCATGCTTGGTGCTGTGACCATTTTCTGGAGGAACCTGTTCCAGTGCCCAAACACCCTCTGGGTGAGGAATCTTTTTCCTAAAGTCCAACATAAATCCCCCCTAGACTCAGCTTCAGGCTATTTCTTCATGTCCTGTCATTGGTCACCAGAGAGAAGGTATCAGTGTCTGCCTCTTCCTTTCCCCTCATGAGAACTTTAACTGCAATGAGGGGCTGAAAAGACCAAGTGACCTCAGCCACGCATACATCTTCCCTTCAATATCCTACAACATCTCCATGGCCCACCTTTGGATGTTCTCTAATAGTTTAATATCTTTCTTACACAATAGTTTAATATCTTTCTTACACCTTCCCTTGCCCAGCTGGCCATGCTATGCCTGATGCCCCCAGGGCACAGCTGGCCCTCTAGAGGAAGGTACAAGGTCAACTTTTCCAATTTCAGCTGCTTGAATTTAAGCATCTTGCTCTATAGCAAGACCTTTAGGTGACTTAATTTTTATTGAGGTGAATCACATAAAGCAGCCAAGATTAAAACCAAAAATATTCATGTTTCAGGTCCTGAGGAGTAGAAATGACTTGATAAAGTTTACATGGGATGTTTAGTGTTCAGACCCATCAGCTGTCAATACTGACTCAGTTCTCTGTCCTACAGAGAGCCTAGCTGAAAACAGAGCTGAAAAGAGAGATGAGTTGTGTGGGATCTCCACTTTACCATCAGGAGTCCAAATTCTCCCTCAGATATCCAAGTACCTCAATACCTATAGTTTGTAATTGTCCTTCCTCATATATATCTCTTAAAATAATAATAATAAAAAATAAAAAAAAAACACCTAATAAAAAATAAAAAAAAAACACCAAAAAAAAAAAAAAAAAAAAGAAAGAAACCCCATCAAAATAACTCAAAACTTACACTTTCAACCTTTGGAGCCCTGAAATGGAGAAATCCCAAACTATTGGACATTTTTATCATTACTTCATCAGTTACAGTACTTCTGTTGGTCTCTTAGCTCAGACATCATGTTGTATATTCTGCTATAAAAGCCAAAAATTCAAAATATTTCAGAAAAATCAAAGACCATACAAGGATATGGATATGGAAGTATTAAGTTAATGGCTGGATACAATGATTTTACAGGTCTTCTCCAACCTAAATAATTCTATGATTGTATAAGGATCTCCTGAAAGAAGAATATTCACACCTTAAATATTAGGGCTTGGCTTGTTCCTTGAGCAGGCAATGCTTCTGACCCAATACACAGTACATCAGAAATCTCCATTGGAGCAATTTGACTTGATCCCAGTCAGTGAACACAGTCATAAAATGTAGGAATTATTTCTTCCCATTTGACTGTTTCCTAGTGTTCTGTGAAATAAACCAAATATATATGATTCAAAGAATCAAAGCCCAATTAAAACAAAAAAAAAATCCTGCAAATTAAAGAGACATTCAGAATTATGGCACAATATTAATTTTCTCAGGCTATATTTAATGTTGGGATGTGCCTTTATATGGAATATATCTTAATACATTCTGTATGCTTTGATTGTGTTTTATGATGAAAGTGACTTCATTGGTTTTAATATTAAAATCAATTTCACTTAAGTTGCCTGCAAAAAGTATTTAATTCCTTTTGCTTTCAGAAAATAAACCGCCAAATCAGTATTTAGGTTACAAAGTCTAGAGGGAAATCTGTCCAAGAAATAAAAACTGCAGTTGTCACAGCGAATGATCAGTTAATAAGAGGCTGTCCACAAAATATATGCAGCAATTTGAGTTGTCTTCGAAAGTTGAGAGAATGCAGTGCAATTCATTTATTTAGTGTGAATACTGAAATATTTGACATTTCTCTTGAAAAAATAACTCCTGAAGTAACACCACTTAAGTGGAAATCTCAATGTCTCATTAAAAAAACAGCAGCTTTCTAGCCCGCATATTTGTGGCAAAAGTTGAATCACACCACAGAAATGCAAATCAGAAAATAATTTTTTAGAAAATCACAGTTTTTAAGTTTCATGTTTACTGAGTGCATGAGGTTAATAATCCCAGCCTCTGATAAACATTTTTTTACCTGGAAAATACTTTGAAAGTCCATTACAAAAACATAGCAAAATGTACCACTTCATTATAAATGATCTGTTGGACAAGTTTATGAATGGAGGATTACAATACTCAATAGGCACAACATAGAGGAAGATGATGCTGCTCCACAGCCCACTGGCTTTTCAGAGGAAAGCTTCCACTATGCTGTGTAAGCAACAGAGAAGATGAAGCCACTTAAATACTTTGTCTCCATCTCCCAGATTATTATTTGGCTGGTCAGTGGATCATGAACTCTGTGTTCAGGAGTAACTGGAGAACGTAATGCATGCCTCAAACATCTAGTTCTGGCAAATTGTTTTCAATTTAAAGTCGTAGCAGGAAATGCGGAAGTGTCGTGGTTTTTAGTTAAAGAAGAAACAGTTCTCTGTAACTCTGTAAGGACCTGTTAATTTCCTGTGGAAAAGACAGAGGTCAATTTTTAGATACATTATATGATCACTGAGGAAGCTGGATACGACTTCGTGAATACACACATAAAGCTGAATCTGTGTCCAAGCCAGCCCTTTTCCTTCTGGCGGAGGAGCAGGTAGCAACCGGCCCCAGCAGCCACTCTGAAGCAGCCCGGGCCGGCCAGGACCCGCCGCTCCTCCCCGTGCGGGGAGCGGGCCCTGGCCTGGCCCGGCCGTGATCCCGGGCCCCATCAGCTGCTGGCAGGGGAAGGGGAGGCAGCAGCTGCTGATCTCTAGCCGACTTTAAAGCCTACCCTGCCGCTGGCCGGGGCTGAGGGAGATGTTCCTCCAGGTCCCCGGGAAGAGCCCCAGGCTGGGCCACCCTGGATGAGACCGAGGGGTGGAGGGGGAGGCATCCACCAGCCTACCTAACTCCTGATATCCTGGCCGCTGTTCCTGAGCCACGCCCATCCATGGCTTTGGAATCTTAGCGGACACCGCCCAGAAGAGATCACAGAAGCATCTGCAAGCCCGGGAAAGTGTTAACGCTTTCCTTGGCAGATGAAACTTTAAAAACTCTAATCCTTTTTTTTTGAGTAAAAAAAAAAAAAAAAAGGACAGAGTGAAACGTAGAGAAGACACATCATGAGATGGAAGTCAGTGAAGAGAGAGTAAAAGACTAATTGGGAGAAAGGATTGAGGAGTTGCCTAGTTCTAGGCTGAAAGTCTTTTATGAGCCATGGTAATGAACTGTAATATGCTAGAGTATTCCTTTAAACCATGGACAATATGGATATTGGGGAGATAGATTGAAGCACAGGTATTTGTGGTGGACTAAGTGAATATTGAATTTGTGGCTGTGATCCTGTGATCCTACTGAGAAGTTTGAACACAAAGAGAGAGATAAAATTAGAAGCCCTATGTTCCAGTGAAGAAGTCAAGAGATATCTCTGTTCCACAAGATGAAGAAAATCCTTTTCCTTTGGAGTTCTTATACCTTTAAAATGACACCCCAAAGTGTCCATATGCAGTTATGGGAAAAAAACTGATGATGGGAGAACTTCACGGTTTGCAGAATTTCTCCTGGACAGCTGCAGAATCATGACATGGGAGCCACCAGAAGACTCTTTTCTTGTGGCAATGTTTCCATGGGAGTTCTAAGAGAGACTCCTCTCCCTAAGAATTGATGAAATGGTATTTAAGTGGTGAAACTGACTGAAAATCACAGGTTTTGTCTCTTTATGTTGTCAGTGGGAAAGTGAACAGTTTGTGGGGAGGGAAAAGTGTTTTGAAAATTTCATTTTTATTCTCATTCTTTTCTTTTAGTGTGTGTTAATAAATCTATCTTTATACTCTCTGATTTTGAGCCTGCTTTGCTTTTCTCCTAATCCTATCTCACAGCAGGAAAAGAGTTAGTGGACATTTAAACCACCACACAAATGGTGCATTGCTTGGGAAAGGTCAAAATTAGCAAACGTGAAACCATTGCATGATTGGTGTTTCTGAGTGGTTTTGAATTTAGAGCAGCACAGGAATATTCCTTTACATCTGCCTTAGGACCTAGAGGTCCTGATCACTCACCTTTTATTACTCATCTCTTTATTTATTTGTTCATTTTTCCTTCCTTGTTCAGGTTTTGTCCTCTTCTTCCTCACTTTGCTTTCCATTCTTATCTTTTCATAGACAGCCATTCTCAAACCCTTTGTGGATTGTTTTAAAATGCCCCCATGCATCCCAACAGCAGCTCTTCTCTTCATGCTAGCTGCCTCCAGGAACTGGCAGCAGAACAATCTAAATGAAACAATTGCTTTCAGATATGCCCTTTTGGATTCTTTGATTCAGGAAGGGAATTCCAATAGCCACTGTGGAGATTCCATGGACCTTTCCAATTCCCAATGAAGAGACTTCTAAGCCTAATCCATCAGAAATCCTTAGCAGCTGCTGGATCACAAATGTCTGGCTGATCTACAGACCACATATGGTAGTGGATGCTTCCATAATGAGTTAGAGACCTCTTGTCCACATTAACTGTACAAAACCTAATTATTGTTTCACCTTGCCTCTTTCACAGAAATAGATCAGCTACATGGAAGACAAAATAATATCCCTGGAAAATGGATGATGGAAGAGTATTTGGTCATTGCATACACTACTGGAAGCAAGGATAAAAATTCAGTTTCCAACCAATATTTTTTTCTAATATCTTTCCCTCTATTAAATAACAATAGGCAAAGATGTGTCTTTCCACCACTGTTTTGTTTTGGTGGGGGCTTTTTGTGCAGCATTCTCTGGTAATACATATTTTTGTGTTGTTCAAACAGAAAACATATTTTGCTGTTTCTTGAAAAGTCACACAATTCACACAGAGAATTTCTGCCTATCCTGATTTCTCTTCCAGAATCACTCAGATTGAGAGAGCTGAGTACTTTCCTTTGTATGAATGTATATGAAGCTAAACTGGGATATTGTGAAAAACAGTTCACAAAGCCAGTAGAAAGCTATATATAAAATGATATTCTCATTTCAGATGAAGCCTGAGACAAAAAGGATATAGGTAAACACAGCTGCAACATTTTTAGGCATATAATCAAAGGCACAAAAAAATATTGGAAAACTATGTAATTATTGTAATTAAAATGTGAACAGTATTGATGGAAAATATCTTTAAAGCATATAAAATCAAAACAAATCTTTTAACATATGGGAATTTATTCCACAGGAAAGATATGCCAGAACAAAAGTACCTATTTGCTTCTTACTGCTAGTAGAAGTTGAAACTTAAGAGCAGTAAGAAATAGGAGAAATGTTCCTCAGTTCTGGTTCACTGAGTCCTCTACTTTATGAAGAAATGGGAAACTAGCATCAAAACAATAACAGAAGGGTATTTTTAAAATGTTCTGTGTTAAGACACTTGCCTCTCCATCTGCATCTCAAATGTCATTCCCTTATTTAATGGAACTATACCTTTTTATTTCTTTCCCTTTTTTTTAAGTCTTTTGATTCTGATCTTTTCCTTATTCCCTGTAGATATTTTTCCTTCATCTATGTGAGTGTCACAACAAGTGAGTACATGCTCAGCTTTCAGCTGGAGTTCCTTCCATTTGGTTTAGGCACAAGTGAAAAACGAAACTGATCTGTGGAAGACCCTTAAGCTGTCTATGCAGTCTGTGGAGACTGGCAAGATCTCACCAGATGGAGTCACATTCCAAGTAGAAGCCAGACTAGACAGTTTGGTGTTCCAAAAGATGCCGTGACTGTGCAGGCAGACTGAGACAGCCAGGCACCTGAAGGAGGGCTCTTTCAAGGCTTTATCATTCCATGCAAGACAGGTGAGGTCCCACAGAAGAACCTTCCACTGCTTTGCCTTTCTTAGGTTCACGTTTATTTTTTTTAACAGATGTCACCAACAGTCTCCTCTCCAGGGCTCTTCTGTTCAGCAGGACCCCAATATTCTATTCAACAGTCATAACAACAGAATAGTTTTGAAACCTAATGTGTTATATGGCATATACCCACCCCAAAACTAGGGTAGTGTAAGGACTAAAATTACTATATCCTAGTCTACTGTCTACCCTTTACTATGGCTCCAGTCATTCTGGAATAAATCCAGCAACAGACCTGCTAAATCCCCTTTCAAAGTGAGAAATGCAGTGACCTTGACACCGCCATTATTAGTGTCCTGTAACTACAGCTGGATGCAGACCATGTTCTGCACTTCAGCACAGCCCTGGTCCTGCTCTTCATGCTCAGAGGCAATCTCTGTGCCTCTTATGGACCGCCCTTCAGTCTGTACAGGCTGTGAGGCATCAGCGGTCCTGTGTAAGCAGTAGAGTTACCTGCTCTAGAAAGTCAATGAAGTCCTAAAGCAGGATGTGAAGAGGTACTGATAGCTCCACAAATCAAAATAGCTACCCAGCAACTGTTTGGCTTTTTCTGGTTTTCCATTCAAAAACTATTTTTCTCAATTTGTCATTTGTAAGGAGAGCTGACATCTTCCTTCCACAGAGAAACATTTAATTTTAAGATAATTTTCACATAATACTTTGCTTTTGCATTGCTTCAAAGAGAATAATTTCCCATTAAGATAAAGCAAAGATGAGCAGACTGTGGCCACTGAACATAGTCTTCTGGCAGGGCAGAGCAGCAGTATAATGACATTAAGAGTTCAATTTTTAAAACATTCAAAAATAAATTAAATTACAAAAATGAAATTTAAAAAATGTTCAAAATCATCTAAGCAATACAGTCACTTGGAGGTCCTTCACAAATGCAGAAAAATTGGCTTCAACCACAGGCCTTAACTGCTCCAGCTGGACATTACCTGACCACTAAAGCCCTTTGGATGAGCCAATAATGTTTAAATAAACCACATCCAGACACTGTCTTACACCTTCCTTGGTGGACAGCACTGCAAATGCCTGGTACAATTAATTAACATTGGGACCAAAACCAGAGTCTCCAGCTTCCAAAACAAATGCTCAGTCATGTAGCCAAAAGCACAGCTCTGATGGCATAAGCCAATTTACTCCCTGTTTTATTAAACTTCCACAGTGTTTAGAATCACTAAGTCACAGTAGGTCTGGCACTTCATGTTATGAACCTTGGTGAGCATTTCCTTACCCACGCAAACAGAAATGTAGCGTCTATTGCTAACTCTGCTGTCTCAGGCATTTCTGTTTTACTGCAAATCATACGTAATGATGTGAAATTTGGCAATATATGTAACATACATGCCTGAGCCCAATTAAGACATGAATCTGCCTGCATATGTGGATGTATCTGCTTCCCTTCTAAAAGTTTGAACATTATTTTGTTGTCTGTGTGTTTCTCATGTCTCTGTCTGTGATCATTCTTAATACACAAGGGCTATAGTAAACTTTCCCTTGCAGCCACAATTCACCCTCATTGACTTGCAGTCATCTGAAAGTTAAGTTTCAAACATGAGTGGATTTTCTGGTTTTCCTGTATATTCAGCAGACTGATGTAGACACGTCTAGGATGCAATTTGTCCTGCCAAAACCTAATTGTCAAAGAGGGTCATATGCCCTGAGGTGGCTCATCTTTCTCTGCTGAACATTGATGGAGTCTAAGCACTACCTTACAAATAAACAGACTTCTTAGATGGCATTAATCACTTGGGATGTATCCCATCTCTGCATGCTATTGGCTTGCAAATAAAAGCTTAGCTTTGTAATTTCAGATTAGTTTTCCTTCTATAAATAGGGAGAGATTGAAACTATGAAAAGTACATTTGATTATGCAATTTCAAAAATGTTCAAACACTGTATACAATTTAAGGAGAGCAACTGTCCTAGTTTAGGGAAAATTTGGAAGGAAACTTCAAAGGGGTCCCTCTAGCACATTCAAGAGGCCCTTACCCAGCTGGTTTGGGAAAAGATTTCTTTGGATAAAAGTGGAAAAAAAACCCCTGTTTATTGAAAAAGCAAAGTATTCACAAGCATAAAAATTGAAAAATATTAAACAATAAAACCTCTCGCTGTTCTGAAGAGATGGCAAATTCAGACAGTCCTTGTCATGGGGTATAGCTTGGCTCACTCAGTCTCTTATCCCTATGGCACTGGAATGCAGTGTCCCAGGCCCTGGTGGGCCAAAGGTGTGAGCTCCCAGTGTTTTTCTGGGATTTCAGTCCAGAGCAGGGCCAATCAATTCCAAGAAAAAGAAAAGCCCAACTATTGGTTAATTCTGGAGGTCTGTAAAATTGTACTGGTTTTTACTTTTCTGTCAATATTCTTTACAGAAATAAGTTTTATTGAAATACTTGTTTGACTCCACACAGCCAGAGGTAAGGTCTGCTTCTTGACCTCTCTACTCATTCCCTTGATGGGAAGAAGAAGTAGTTTTGTTCCCTAGTCTCCATTGAAACTTTTGTCTTTATTCCTCTACCTTCTCACAAGATGCAAGTGTAGAGAGCATTTTTTAATGAATGTACAAGTATAAACTCCTTATAAGTTTAAAAATTTTACAAGTGTAAATTGATCAAACTTGGACCCTTAGAACCAACTCCCCAGGGAAACGGTGGAGTCACTAGACATAGGACTTCATGATATGGTTTAGTGGCCATGGTGGTCAGAGGTTGCAACTGATGATCTAGAAGGCCTTTTCCAACATTAATGATTCCATCATTCCCTGAGAAGAATGCTTGTAGCAAGGGAAGAGCTCAACATTATGAATGGCATTAATTAGAGTTCAGCACCAACCCTTAGTCACCCAGTCCCTTTGCAACCCCTTAGTAGAGAAATATGGACTCTTTCATAATGTGATTAATCTGATAGCCTTTAGACTGAGATGAAACTGGCCTTTGTAGCAGCCATCTTTTGATGACAAGGAAGCTTACGGTGGCCAAATCAGCTGTAGAGATCGTAAATACAGATAGAAACATTTTGTTCAATCATCTGGTGGTCATGGGAAAATATCAATGTGCATCATATTTAATCACTTCCAAAATAGATTAAAGCAAATGAAAATCATAGTAGACACAAAAAGGATTTTCTCAAGTAGTGTGATTTAAGTTGCTACTATTCCTGGTCAGACTTCATCTCACCAGACCTGACTATTTACTTTAGGGTGAGCTGAATGGTATTTTGCACTTCATTGACTAAATTGCTATTTAGGCTGCATTTCCCATTGACCAAATCCAACCTGTTATCTGTGATTGCCTAACAAAATTTCTGTCAGTTTATTTATATCAAGAATGTTGCAAGGTGCAGTTTTCCATTTCTAATACACAGATTAACACTACAGCAATTTTTTCACCAAGAATGAGCTAGTTCTCTGAAGGTTTTAAATTATTAAAAAATCATTCCACCCTCCTAATGTACTAGCCCTTTAAAGAACTCTTTCTAGACTTGCAGAGTAAAAATATGACTCTTAGTTCCCATATATTTAGAATTTTACAGGTTATTGAAATAGCATAAGCTGGAAATAATTGCGGTCAGCTGGCTTGGTGCAATAATTTCATTTTAGTTCATTTCTAGCCTGTACTTGTTTTTAAAGCATCTTGTTGTTTTAACATCTGTCGCTTTTGAGATATAATTATCACTTCAGTTTTTTTGTTTCAAAATAATCTTGAGCCACAGAGGTTATTTGTTTGTCCTTCTTTTCCATTCATAGATGTTGGCAATTTATAGTAAACCAAATTCTTCTTCATTATCTATCCTCACCTAAACCAGGTCCTCTGGTTGCCCCACTCTGACAGAACAGCAAGATCGGAATCTGTACAACTTGCCAGGTGCACTATCCTGGCTTATTATAAGACTTAGCGTTCTCCTTTAAGTATTTTTGCCACACCATCTTTGACAGCATTTTCACATGGTATTGAATGTTTCTTTATCATGGTAATACTCACCAAAAAAAAAAAAAAAAAAAGATACTAAAATCTTCCCAGTAGAAGATATCTTTGCTAATAGAAGTTGCCTGTTGTTCTACTGGCAAACTTGTTTCATAATAATAAAATTGCTTTTTAACAGGACATGTTTCAAAGGTTTCACTGGCACCTCTAATGCATATTTAATGCAAATTCTCCCATCATTAAAACTGCTTTGGTGGTATTCCTAAAAGTTGTGTTGGGTACCTGCAGAAAGCAAGGGAGAAAGTAGGTGAAGAGAGGGAGAGAGTTGTGTGGATTTCTAGCTAGCACCAGTTGTAGAGTCCTAAAAACATCCACCAGTGTCCAGATTTCTGGAGAACATGAGACAGTCTTGTAGTGAGCAGAGGCGGTTTGGCTCATCATGCCTCATTCCCTTTTCCATCTACACCATGATGTCTTCTAATTGATTCTTTAATGACCTCCGTGTTTTTGCCTTAACTATCTTGCCTAGTAAGCCATTCCACACATTTATGATTCGCTGCTTGAAAAAAATGCTTCCTGACATCTGTTCTGAATTTGTTTTTCTTTAATTTTCATTTATGCCCTCTCGTTCTATCATCTGTGTTGGGCTGAAAATAGGAACCCATGTTGACATTTTCTGAACCATTTAAATTTTATGTTCTTTAATTAAAAACTCCTTCTCAACTAGACAGAAGTCTAACCTGATGGTGGGGAATATAGTACTGTATTTAAAATAAAATAATACTTTTATAAATATAAAAATCCATTGATATGCATATTTAGTATTCCATAGTTCAGCTCATCAATATCTCCTAAAGAGAAAATTCCAGCATTTTCTAAGGTTCTCTCACAAATATAAAGAGGGAATGGAATGCACTGAAAACACTAAAAGGGGCCAGGACTTAAGGAGATGTTTTTCTGGTTTTGTCTAAGACATCCTTTATTTTAGGTTTTTATTCTTCTCTAAATATCCTAATTATATGCACATCAATAGAACTGAAGCTCTCTGATTTTCACATTACGTAAGCAATTTTCAAAAATACTAAACAATTTACCTTTTCAAAATTAGATTTTTTTTCAAAGATATCTCAACTTGGACTGCCACAGATTGGAATATTCTCCCACTTCCTCTTAAAAGACGGAAATAACTAAGAGTTGCCAGTAACTTTAATCACCTCAGCTTTGTGGTGCTTATGCTCCAATCCAAGCTCAAATTTTGACATTATATGCTTCTCCAATTGGTTGATGCTGTGAATTTGTTCAAAACCATGCTTTTCAGTGTGTTTTTACTTCCTTCTGTTAGTCCCTCCTCTAATCTTTCACTCATTATTTTTCTCCTCCCCTTTTGCAAAATAGGGACTAAAGTGTCAAGATGACCCCAATTCTCTAAAGTTTTAGTCGCCAGAGTCAAGAACAGTAGTAGCACTGAAAGTGATTTTAGTTTCAACTATTTTATGTGATCAATGAACAAATTTCTTTTTAGTCCTTCTGCTTGGCATGCTTAAGCAAATCTTTCCTGCCATAGGTTCTGGGGACCATTGCCTATTCTAGTTTGGTATGCACGCAGCCTCCTTGGGAAGAGCAAAATGACTCAAACTATAGTTGTGAAAAAGTGTAGATGATCATAGTCCTTCCCTGGAACCAAGTGGAATTTTGATGTTCGTGCCTGGGATGTTTGGATCTTGGAAGGGTTCTTTCCCAGGCGTTCTTCTGGTAAACAGAAGAATGTTTTGTAAATATAAGGATGTTTTCATTCTTTCTTATAGGAGGGACCTTCTTCTGATGTCCCTCTGGGATGACCAATTGATTGAAAAGTTTACCTTTGTGTTACCAATCAAATTGGCCTCTGACATTCTGTATAAAGAGGAGGTCAGCCCACAATAAGGGGAGAACCCACCGACCACTTTCGAAAGGAACCTGCGTCTCTTCTGTTCGCGTCCGTTGAGACAATGGCTATTCTTATCAGCACATTGAATAAAGAAAAAAGAGAAGAAAAATAAGTGAAGATTGTAAAGTTTCAAAAAACTGAATGAGAAATTTTACCATTCTGAGTAATTTTAAATGCTGTTTTGGATTCCATGCCAATTTTCCATACCATGCATTTAAGTACTATTTCTTGGAATGTAACTGATTTACAAGAATCAAGTCCTGTAACCTCTCTGAACCTGTATGCAGTATGGAAAAGCACCCCTTGTTCTTTCCATGCACATCAGAAGTAGCCCAAAAGGCAAAAGACAAAGCATGTGCCATTTGCATTAATCTGAGGGCCATAGGTGAAAAAAAGGGCAAACACTAACCTCTCCCAACCAATTTAAGCAATAACTTTTCTCTGCTTCACTTTAGCACCTTTCTGTTTAGATCTTAACTTCCTTCTGCCAAATTCTTATTTCCCTTCTTTTTTACCTTCTTAGAAATATTCTCTGGGTTTTTTCTGCCGATGCTCTAAACCTGTGTTCAGATGAGGTCATATATTACTATCCAAGCAGATAATAGGACCCAGGAGCTTTCAGTATGCCATGTTTGAGTGTCATATATCCTCCAGAACTTTGCAGTTTGTACTGCTTTTTGGGCCAAGTGCCTCAACTGATCCCGTATCAATAGAATTTCAGAAATATACACAGAAACAAAGGAATGCAGTATTGGTTTAACAGAATGAGAAGAGATAGCCATCTCAACAATTTTCCAGAGTAATTTGGCTTGATGTTTATGCCTAAAATTCATTCTGTTAGAGTGACTGATCTTCAGGAGAGCTGTGTAATGAATGGACAGCTAGGTTAATGTCAACGTGCTGTTACAGGCAGAAGCCAAAAATTCTCTTTAATGTTGTCTCATTAGGAAGCCCCTGTGTAAGCATCTTTCCCGGAATACTGTGAGAATCTGTGCGCCAGAGCTGGTGGGAGGGAACCTCCACCAGCTGCCAAACATGACATTTCTGGACAGGCTGCTGAACCCTCAGCAGGTGACATCTGTGAAGCAGCCTTTCATCTTCCTGTCTCTCAATGGCTGGGTACCTGCATGGGGCAGGGATCCCAGAGAGGCTCTATGAATGCAGCCTGTCTCTTTCTCCCAGCTGGGTTTCCACAGCCACAGGCTGAGGATCCCTGAATTTGAGCTTGCAGTGTCAACATCTGCTCTCAGAGCCTCTTTTGTCCATTTCTCTCTTTATGTGCTGACAGCTAAAGCCCAGTCCAGCCAATGTAAACTGTCTGTAATCATCAGAACACAATCTACTGACTGTTTACAGCTTACAAGCAATAGGTATATCTTTTCACTTCTGTAGTGTATTTAGGAAAGTAGGAGAGTGACTCACCAGTAAAAGGATTGAGCAGTTTAGAAATTTTTCAATTGCTCTGAAAAAGAGAAAGCTTAAAAGCATGATCTGAGTGAAAACGTAGAGATCATATTTGTACCAGAAGCATTTAATTTTCTAAAATACTAGTACACATCCCATGGTTTTCTAGAAGATCTCACAAAAAAACAATTTTCTGAGATGGGAAAAATAAAACAAAATGGAAAAAATAAAAAAGTGGTTTATTTTTTCCTTTTCAAAAAGCCCCCAAAAAGCAAATGTTCTTTTCACAAAATTCCAAGTGTTGCTAAATGTAATTTATTCATAACCATTAATGTTATCGCAAGGAATACCAAATGAATTGCTAATCATTGGCCACCCTGTTTTAAAGTGTTACCTATCCATCTGTCTGTTTTGCTAAAGGTACTTTTCACAACATATGTTTCTTTTGGCTCTTTGAGTGCCACTAGCAAAGGCGTAGTCACCCATCAGAAGGACATTCAAATACATAATAAGCAAAAAGTTGTTCAGAACATTTCCATGTCTTGCAAAGATATTTCTGGTTACTTTTCTTAATGAAGGAAGAAAGGTTTTACCTCAGTGCTGGTTAAATGTAGATGAGAAGATTATTTCTTGCGGCCGAAGGATAAGGATGTAATGATAAGACATGGTGGTCTTAAGCTGAAGGAGAGTAAGTTTAAGTATTATCAAAATTCTTTGCTGTGAAGGTGTTGAGGCACTGGAACAGTTTGCCCAGAGAGGTTGTAGAATTTTCCTTCATCGAGATGTTTATCTCGATGAAGGAAAATTCTAGATGTGGTTCTGAGTAACCTGGTCTGGTGGAATGTTCCCTGCCCATAGCAGGGGGTTGGAACTAGATAATCTTCAAGGTCCCTTCCAAACCAAACCATTCTCTGGTTCAATGGATTGCAAACATAAGGTCTGGATACTTCTCTTACTTCTGCCACAGGCAACTTGGCCCTCATGATCTTGAGCCTTTTCGAACAGAGCAAGAACCTAAGTGGATGTTTACGAGTTGAAATGTCATTCAATTTCAAATTCAATTTGTGTTCTAAATCGTCTGCAAATAAATCAACCACTACTTTTGAGTATTTCTTGTTTGGTGGTTGTAAAAGTAAGCATTCCAGCAAGCGTGTAATTGTGATAACTGATTTATAGATATTCATATTGAATATTGGGAGCCTTACACTAAAAGAGAGCAGTAACTGTGGTATTACCATCTTCATGAAGTCTTCTAACACTGGTGAAACAGTACAATCATTTTTTGCTATCACTTATTTTCAGTTGGCCAGCACCAAAATTTGCTAAACATGTATAATAGTTGATATGGACATGGCAGTGCTTGATAGGGAGCATTGCCCTATGCACCAAATGTGAGATGTGCATAGTTGAACACCTGGCCTGGCCTGGCCTGGCTCCTCAGCAGGGGCACTGCTCTTAAACTTTTGCACCTACAGCCTGTCTCCACAGCCACTGAGAGCAATAAAGATCTGACTTACAGCCTGAGGGGAGATAGAAGCCTGAAATATACACCTTAGAAGCCAGCTGTGAGCAGGCACAGTACCAAGAGATATTTTCACTACAGGAAAATAGTGACTTTCTACTTCAATATAGTTTAGAAAATAAGACTAAACCAGTGGATAATGTATTCAATATGAATAGGTGGTGACATGTGACAAGGCTTGTAATCCTAACAAATAATTTAGATTTATGTCCTTGCTGGAACATTCAGAAAGTTTTTTACAGTAAATATATATATGTGTGTGTATGTGTGTGTGTGTATGCATGAGTATTATTATTTAAAAATTAATTAAAATTTGAAAGAACTCTGAGTACCTGGTTGTGGCTGTAGATCACTAGCTCTTCTGAGTATGAAGCCACCAAGACTTTCTCTGTGGGTACAAGTCATGGCTGAAAGTTGGATAGTGTGTTGTGAATACTACAGCATATAAATGCAAATAACAAATAGCTCTACACTTAGATACTTAGTCGTAATTCCAGACCATTATAATTATGGAGTAATTTGCCAACTAGAATTTTAATGAAATGTCAATGTTACTAGATCCTGTTAGGTTCCCCAAAGAAGCACCAACAAATAGCCAAAATTGACCTGATTTTTTCACTCTAAAAAAGTAATTATTGCTCACAGGAAAGCAGGACCTCATAACTCAGAAGGAAACACAAGCACTTTCTGGGTCATCATCCTGCACTTTGCCGGGAGTGTTTGCAAAAAAGACCAAAACAACAAAAAGCAGTGATGTCACTATCTCCAATAGTGTGGAGAACACAGACATCAAAGAATATATATAATTCTGTCTTCTTTAGCAATTATATCATGTAAGTAGCCAAGAAAATGTCATAAAAATTTCTAAATTATATTGGGGAATCAGTTATTCAATAATAAATTAATGTCACCCTCCAAAATGTACACAACCCAGTCCTCTTTTGTATCTCTATTTACATTTAGCCACATATATTTAATCTCTGATCTCTCTTAAATTTCCAGTTAACAAAACCAATATCCTGGTTCAGCACCTTCTCAGTGAACAGATTCTCTGGAGAGCACTGACAGTCTTTTGCATAGTGTTCACCAGCATGAAGGCAGGGGAACCACCTGCTTATGTTTGAAACTCTGCTTTTCAAAAACTGTCATTTTAAAATTATATCATCTCAAATTCTTAGAGATCCTTAGAATAAAAATACTCTAATTTGCTGCAGATTTATTTTCCTAATGTCAGGTATGTAATTATTCTGTCATGTCAAAGAGCAGAAAATCAATGCAGTACTTTAAAAAAATTAACCAAAACAAAACAAAACAAAGCAACAACAAAAAAAAAAAGTAAAAAAGTAAAAACACGAAGCAGCTAACCAACCTGGAAAGGAGGAAAAACACCTAAAGAACAAAATTATCAGTTGTACAGGATAATAAATAAACTGCTTTCTAAAAATGCTGGTTAATGAAGAACATCCTCTGGCCAAGGACAGGAATACAAATTGAAACACACGAGCCTTGAACAAATTTTCTCTATGAATTTATTGGCCAAATATATGCACATTTTTTTTAAAGGTTTGGGTTTAGGTGGCTTGGGGTTTTTCTGTTATAGTAAAGAATTTGTTTGCATTATAATCTTTGTGGAAATAATGTTACCTTCCATCTGATTCTAATCTACTGTCAGAAAAATGTCAAGGAAGGAAGGACAGAATCTTTTAATGTTTATTTCTGCTGTTTGAAAACTCTCTGAAAAAGCCACTGTGACTCTGGTGGGGGCTCTTTGATGGAAGTTTTTATGAAGTTAATGTTGCAGAGAGATGGTCAGAAGCCCCCAACAAGCGAACTGTGGCGTGTCGGATGGTCAAACGATTCCATCTGTAGTTAAATCTGCTACTGGAAGCATTTATCAGCCTCACAGTTGTTTAATTTGGGATCCTGCTGCTCCCACACTCTATCTGGATTTTGTCATTGACTAGAGCTGCACCTTTGTTAGGTTTGGAAAGAAAAGCAAAAACATACAAATATTTCAGCTGCTTCAGATACTCTTTAGAAATACTGAAAAACCAAACGCTCTTAAAACTTTTCTTGTATAATCTATTTTGTAGATAAGTGAGCCGGTTTTGAATGAGGGATTCTTTGAAAAATTTACTTATAGTGTTAACTAAACTTCACTAACTTCAGTCTATGGCCAGCTTTTTTTACTGAAGAGACTCAAAGCTGAACTGCAAGTGGGAGCCATCCTGTCTTGAACTTGTAAAAATCTAAATCTTGATTTTATATCCTCATCCTTCTTCTCCAAACAGTTCAATCTAGCGTACCACATATGCCTATTTAACACTTCATCTTTCTTTCCCTCACCTTCATCTGCACCATTCTTTCAGTGCCACTGCTGGCCTGTGATATTCTCAATACAAGGGCAACTTATAGTTGTGCTCTCAGACCATTTCCTTTCTGCCTGTCAGCTTATTCTAAAACGGCAGCTGAGACACAAGCCTTGCTGGCCTGAATAATTAGCATATTATTCTTATGCAGAAGGGAGTCTGGAGTGCCAAAGAGCAGTCTAGGATCTACTTCTCATTGCAGTAGTCCCTCTCCTTTAACATATTGTGAAACTAAGGTCACTTAGCTGGAAATTATCTCTTTGTCGTGTTCTACCAGTGCACTGCAGCCATGCTGCAGGATCCCTCCCAAGGGGAGAAAGAGTTTCATTACAATTTTCATCATTCTTTTTCAAGCAGAAAGAGGGCATCACACAGAGATCTTAACTGTGAGGAGAGTCAGCACACATCAGGGGGATCTAGATGTGGAAGGATCCAAATCTTGCTAGTAGTCACGTTAGCCAAGAATTCTAGTTAAACATTCCTGCTTCTGGAATCCATACTTCTTCTAGCGATGCTAGATTGGCAATGTTTTAGCAGAGCTGCAGAGACCAGAAATAAAAGAAGTCAATGGATATCTAATAAAAATGAACATGTCACCCCAAAAACATCAGATGAATGAGAGAGGAAGTGGGAAAAGGTATAAAATGTACACATGTACATGACTTCTTGGTGGCAACCATACCAAGTATGGTTTAGAACAAATATCTTTTCCGTTCTAGTGCTGGTAATGTAATTAGAATATCCCTTTGAACAGTGTGATCTGGATGCCAATATCATACTGTTGGAAGCATCTACAATAGGAGCAGTTTCTTACTATTTTTTTTTTAATTGCTGAACTGACAGTAGCAAGAATTAATTGCAAGAATAAGAACCTGCCTTAGTGTCAGCTATGTTTGATACATTCCTCCCATTCAGAGGGAAAGAAAATAAGACCGAAGAGTAAAAGAACTGAAAAGGAAAAAAAAAAAATAGAGAGGGAGGGAGGGAGGGAGGGAGGGAGGGAGGGAGGGAGGGAGGGAGAAAAATTACAATAAAACCTACAGCTGGATGCATGACAAGAGAGAACAAGATTGAGAGATTCCATGGGTCATGGTGAAGGTGGGAAAATCACTTGTTAAGCACTGTCACAGGCAAAACAAACTCGCCCTGAGGTATTTAATTTATTGCAAATTGCATAACTATTTTATTAGTGATTATAGGATTGCAAAATAAAATGAGACAAACATTAAGCTCTTAGGGGAAAAAAAAATCATCTTTTCTTCCACTTTCCCTGGAAAGGAGGACTTCCTTGCTTCCACTTTACTCTTTCACTTCAGACTGCTCTCCACCCTCATTATTGATACAAGTTACACTCAGTCCCTGCAACAAGGGAACAAGCAGCAGCCGAGGTGGATCTCAATTACATAGTAGTTTCTCTGTTTATCACCAGTTGCCTACACTTCTCTATGGGTTTTCCTCAGGCCACTGTTCCCTCAGTCATATACCTGCTCCCCCTCCTCTAACTTTGTTGTTCCCTCTTGTTTCTCATCCTTTTTTTCCCCTCTGCCCCTGGTGTTTCTGCCATTTCTTATATGTGTGTTCACAAAGGTGCCACCATATCAGCTGATAGGATCAGCTGTGCCCTGAGGTAGGTCTGCTTTGGAGATACTGGTTGTACCTGACAAAAGTCAGTCAGTCCCACATTTCTTCCCCCAAAACCACCCCCACTGCCCTCTCTGCTGCCAAAACTATGCCATTCATACCCAATACATTTATGAGACATTGAGATCTAAACTTTCAGTAATATTTTTGATGGGAGTGTCAATCAGTGTCACAAGTGAGAGAAGACCCAAGATAGTTTATAATTTGTGTTTAAGGATGCAAAAGAAATGCAGAAATCTCAGTAGACAATTCTCTTTGTTCCAAAGCAGAGTCTCTATCCCCTAGGTGCAAGAATTACTGTAGATTAATACAAGACATGATGGCAACTTGTGCTATTTGCAGTTCATAAAATAATAGAATATGCTAAATTGGAAAGAACCCATCAAAGTTCAACTCCTGCCTCTGCATAGGACAGCCCCAAGAGTCACACCATGTGCCCAAGATTATTGTCCAAATGCTTATTGAGCTCTGTCAGGCTTGAAGCTGTAACCACTGTCCAAACAGGGCAGGAACCTGTCCAAACACCTTCTGGGTGAAGAACTTTTTTTTTAACATCCAACCTAAATCTCCCCTGACTCAGCTTTAGGTCATTCCCTTGGGTCCTGTCACTGGTCCCCACAGAGAAGAGATCAGTGCCTGCCCCCATCTTCCCCTCACAAGGAAGCTGTAACTGCAGTGAGGTCTCCCCTCCATCTCGTCCAGGCTGAACAGAACAAGTGACCTCAGCTACCCCTCATACAGGTACCCTCAAGGCCCTTCACCATCCTTGTTGCCCTCTTTTGGCAGCTTTATAATAGCTTTATATCTTTCTTGTATTGTGGCACCCAGAACTGCCCCCAGCACTCGAGGTGAGGCTGCTCCAGTGCAGAGCAAAGCAAATCTCTTCCGTGTCCAGCTGCCTGACACCCCCAGGACAGGGCTGGCCTTCCTGGCTGCCAGGGAAATGACATCAGCCAGGACCCCCAGCTCCCTTTCCTAAGCACTTCTCTATAGCATCTCATTCCACAGTCTGTACATCCAGGATTGTCCCATCAAAGGAGCAGAATCCAGCACCTGCACAGAGCTGACCATGTGTAAAAAAGAACTGCCTGCCTTACAGAGCCTGATATTTCAGTCTCATAAGTTCAGTGAAGTTACACATGAAATTAAATTGACTCAAGTCATCAGTGCTAGAAGAATGTTTGTATTGCCTTCAGCTGCCAGATCCTGTTATTTTCCCAAATCAACTTCCATGAACCTCTGTATCAGAAATGTGTCCCCCTTCTCCTTTTTCTTCCATATCTCTACTCTATCCTCTTTCAACTGCTAGTCCAGGTATCTCATGTGTGTTCTATTGTAAGTGATTTGACTTCCAGAAGGTCTGCCAATCTCAATCTACTTCAGAGTAGGCTGTGAATTTGCTTGCTTAATTTTCAAATATGAAAATAGCTAGAAAGTCAGTTACCAATGAAAACTGAAGCAATTTGAATTTTCTAACATTGTACTCATAATACCCTTTTTAGCTAATGCTTAGCCTAATACCATGAGCCTGGTTTACAGTCCAATATCATCCTTAGCTCAAACTCTGGTAAGTAAAGGAGTGAAAATGAAGACTGATTCCCAGCTCCTTTTCAAAATTAAAGCATTAGCACTGTTGCAAACAGAGCTTATAGCTGCTTTGTAGCTGTGGAAACAGCAATATAGAGTAAAAAGCCAGAGAGCCCATATATTAGGTGCCCCAAGACAGAACCAATAAGTGGTATAAATGCATTCTATATGGCCTTTTGTAATTAGTAATTAAATGTCTGAAATAAATCCAAAGCCTTGCAAGAAGTCAGCTTTCCTTAGAAAACCTGTTTTCAAATGGCATCATACTTCAGCATTCTTCAACTTTGTGAGTTCACAGCATCTGCTGCTTAAATATAACAGCACATATGGCAGCATCATTTTAGAGAGCAATGTAAAAAAAGACTGAAGAAACTATTATGAGGACTGCTGTCATGCTCTTGGGGCACAATTGCAATCTTGTGCTCCCATACGGCACCACTGGA
This sequence comes from Cettia cetti, assembly GCA_013401135.1. Classification (NCBI taxonomy): domain Eukaryota; kingdom Metazoa; phylum Chordata; class Aves; order Passeriformes; family Sylviidae; genus Cettia; species Cettia cetti. The sequence continues at coordinate 30,557 of VZUI01056213.1, read as the reverse complement.
GAAAGAATGTGGAGTTTTAATAGGGTAGATAGGGTCAAATACTGTATAATAAACTGACTCAAATGTTCCGTTTTTGTACTTACATTTTATTAGCTTCAAATTAAATACACAATATAATTTAGGTCCTGACCTTTTTTTCGTGGACTAAAAGATGTGCTTGAAGTTTAGCCTGAGCCTAAGTGCTGTTTTGAAGCCTAAATCAGCATTCATGCAAATCCTAGCAAATGTTGACACTCTATCTCTGGGCAATCCAAGTGTGTAATTAATTTGTAGATGATCAGACACCACTTTTGTGAACTAGTATCACCATCTAACTATTCTTCCACTGGGCAAACATGTGACTTTTATCAAAAATGTTTTTTCTGTCTGACTCATAGCACAAAGGACTTGTGTCTCTCTGGAATTCTACTGATGTTTCATTGTTAACAGACTTTTATAACATGAAAACAACAAGGGTGCAATTATGCCAATTAGGGTCAGCCTCATACCAAAAGGAGAAGCATGCCCAAAAGGTTTCTGAAGATATAATTCTTTCATGAATTCCTGGAAATACTATTGCCATTTAATGGTATTAACGAATGGCATTATCCTCATTTGAGGAGCTGCGTATCTTTGGAAGAATGTGAAGGAAGCTGATCCAGCTCTTCTGTAAATAAAAATATGCATGGTCATTATACAGGGATGATGCTTCCTTTCTGTCACTAACCACACATAGTAATTTTCAAGGGTGTGGGGAAGTTTTGAAAGAGATCAATCGGCAGTTCAAGGTTCTAAGTGAGCTAAGCACTGGGAATCTGTACCAGAACCAAGCAGAAATAACCCATCCGTTCTCTTGGTCCATGGAATCCCATTTGGTTTATGCTGTGATGGCTGATATCACTTGTGTTCTCCCACAGCCAATGAGTGCACAAAAAATATAATTACTAGCAAGCGAACAGCACAAGGAAAGTCACTAGGAGATTGATGTAGTCACGTACCTTCTCTTATGTTACTCACTTCTTGGATGTAAATTCAGTAGTGGGCAGTGGAACTTCTTGTCAGAAAGCATTAGTGAGCTGAACAAGAATTTCAAAAAGAAAAATTAAATTTAGTGGCAAATACTTCTCTTTGTTTCTTTTTTCTCTCATAAGCAACTTAAAGCTGTACTTTTTCACTCATTATTAAGTTATTTTAGGTTATTCTCAAGTAATTTTATAACAGAAAATAAAATCCCAGAGCAGCAGAACAGCACTTCATGTAATTACTGCCATGTTCCTCTTCAAACAATACTTATATTTCCTTGTCTTTCTGTGACAGAATTGCATTAGAAAAATTGATCTCCCTGCAGCTGTCAAAAAACCCCAATTTTTACCACTATAAATGCCATGCTAGAAGTATGATTTCTTTAAGAAATATTTTTTCATTTACTGACTCTCCTCAGAAGTGTCAAACTGACATTTTTTGATCAATCTATGACATATAGGTTCATTTAGAAAGCAAGGGTTAATCTCATAGTTTGCTAAGTTCAAGAAGCATTTGGACAATGTTTTCAGAAATATGGTGTGATTTCTGGGCACTTCTGGGCCAGAAGTTGGACTTGATGATTCCTGTTACTCCCTTCCAGCTCAGCAAATTCTGTGATTCTACAGTGTGATCTTGAACCTACCTGGTAGTCATCATTAACTTGTAAACTAAATTCATTGCAACAGTCCACTCTGGGGATTCAGCTTGCAACGTAATTGGTCCACAATCTGGTCCGTAGTGCAGGAGACATACAGATTACCAGATTGTTTAAAAGAGATGTGTACCTAATGATTCCTTTCCTAAGGCATGTACATGAGACACTGTACACCTCAAGGGTTTACTCTCAGGATAATATTTTTATTCCAAAAAGGATTTGTTTGCATACCATCAGCCCTGCACCTCTTGACCACATATGTGTAGAGAAGGAGGTATTCAGTGTCTGTGTCCTGCTCATCTATATAAATTAGCATTTCTCAAGACCTGAGCCTAGAACCATATTTTGATGGAAAAAAGTACTGGAAAACTGAAAATGTTTCATTAATTCTCCAGAAGATAAATTTAGAGCAGTTATTAGCAGAGAACATAACATTTTTATTTCAATAATGGTCTAATGAAATCATATAACATCTTAAAAAAACTCAGTATGTTTTTGAGAAATATCAAGAGCTGAGAATATTTTAGACTGCTTTTCTCCTTTTCTTTTTTACTACTTCACACCTCCTTCCTTTGATATATGGAGTTTGTTTTTTATGAATACAAAAACAGGAATTTCATGCTGTGACCCAGATTTCTATCCCTTCGCATACGTTCCCCTGTGCATCAAGTTTAAAAGCTAAAAAGACCCAGAGTTTTGCATGAAATTTGCAACTTTGATTTTTTCTTTTCAACTTTCAGATTTTTTTGAAAATGAGTCATTTTATAGCAAAGGAAAAAGTCACATTTTACAAATAAGGCCTCTATGGAAAAATGTTAGGAGAAATTCTGTGTTACAGAAAAGGAAAGCCAGATACCTACATATCTAATGTGAGAGATATCTTTACTTTAGTGTCAAGATCCTTAGTTTCTCTATGTTTTATTGCAATGAAATTAAAAGCCCATTACACTCCAGTTTCACTGTTCCAGAATAGACAGAGACTTTGAGGCTGAATTCAGCGAGGTAAAAAGATTAAAAGAAAATTCAAGCTACAATAGCAGATGAGGCAATAACTTAGCACAAAAGAGCAATATTTATAAAGTGATTGTACAAAATGCCATTTTAAATTGTCCTACACCTATGATTTTCTGCTAGCAATCTTTCCTCTAGGTTTCTGTTGTGATTTCTTTCCTTCTACTTCACATGTGACTGTACTTGTCATTTATCTTCTGAAACATGTCTTCCAGAAGATGCTAACCCACCTTATTGGGAACAGTGACAGTTAAACCACTTTTCTCCTAAAGGATGAGCTCTGATTCTTAACAGATTTTTCAGAAATAGGTGAACTAAATAGCAATCTTAATCCCACATATGAAGTTCCATGTGGTCTTTTCTTAAAAGGCACATGGAATCAAAGTTTACTTGCGGGGTCTCACAGCAGCAGTCTTATCTCTGTGTTTGTCTCAGAACAGGAACAGTGATGATTGAATAAAAAATCCCAGGCATTCCTTCAAAAACTAGAGCCTGTATCTTCAACCAAGAAAGAGAACAAATGAGATTTGTTTTGATAAAATCATAACACATTATTTCCTTATTTTTAAGAATGGGGATTCTTCCACGTTTAAAAAAAATAGTTTCCTACTCTCAACACTTCCCTTTGCTTTTCTTTTAGAAAACAAACATCTTGTAGCTTTCTTTACAAAGTACATTTATGGAAAATAAATTGTTAGACTCATTTTATGTCAGTTCTCCTAATTTCACTTGGACTATTTATTATTTTTTGAATTTACAGAAAAGAAATCAGGGTTTGAATCTGAGTCAAATGAGTCACATTGCTCCAAGACAACTAATAAAGATGCTTTGCTGTTTATGAACAACATTAGCATTGGTATAAAAACTGGTCCCAATCTATAACTTTAGTAATTACCAGGTTTTAGGTTGCTATACAAATCAGATTCTCACAGTTGTACAGATTCTCACAGTCCTGGCTTCAAGCTTAATCTCTGTTTGCCACAAATGTCCAGTGTCAATAACCTTGTTTTTTGTACTACACCCATATACTAAAATGATAAGCACATTGTAAGAATTTATACAAATAAATTTGCTTCTAAACTAGTTAGACTATTTTTTTTCCCTTGGACAAAAGAATAACTATAAAATAATTGGGTTATAGAACTAGAATTCATACATTGCCAGAGTCCTGAATTCTGCAGAGCCATTAGTGAGAGAATGCCATAAGCAGCATTTTGCTAGGAAAGAAATCTACATCTTGCTAGTTTGGGTAATAGTTCTTCCATTAGAGGCAATATTAGAATTTCAGCTTTTGATCTCTCCTTGTGGACCCCTTAAAATCCAAGCTGTGAAACAGCAGCTGATGCTTTACATACTATCACAACAGCCAGCAATATATGAAACCTGGAAATGGCATGCAAGGGAAATTAATGATGGGCTGTTAAGGGATATACAGTAACTCACGTTTGCATTACACAACATACAGCAAATTAAAGCTGCATTTCCTTTGTTGTGCTGGTGATAGAACAAATAAACGTCAAGAAGCAATGCAGAATGGCAATATCTGAGATCACCTTTAATTTCTAGAGAGCCCAGAAAAAAGGATATTTTTTATCAGTAGTGCAGAACAAGCTCAGAAAGTTACACTGATCAGTAGAAAGAGAATGAGCTTCATGTCACTATCACTAGCCTGAATAATAGCATATGATACAGCAGATCCATAGCAGCAAAAGCCAGATAGGTCCTGAAACACTTATCTGTCAAATTAACAATTGCTAAAAGCATAACAACATAAGTTCATTTGTTTCTTTTGTGTGCATTTTTTTATATTTTTGCATATGATTACAAATAAGAAGCAATAAATTTCTTTTTTTTTTTTTAACTCACAAGGCCTAGCTTGCATGTATTTTGTCTCAATACAAAGAAATCCATGTTGCTAAAGAACCAGGACATTGTAAGTACAATGCAAAATGGGCAAATTTGAGGGCTGAGTATTCATTTTCTTCATACACCATGGGTTACACAGTGTTTGTGATAAGGGTGGTATTTCAAGTTGTCTTTGAGAGTAAACATCTAGTGACTTCTGCTTAGTATTTTGTTCTTAGGTGCTTTCAGGCTAAAAAAATGTAAGGAAATTTTCTAGGGATTCTTTAAAAAATGTGAGCAGATTTAAATTATTTTATCTTAGTGTACAGTCAATTTCTATTGCATGATCATATTTTTAATTAAATCCAGTTTGACTTAATAATAATTTTAAAATGTAAAAAAAAAACCAAAACAGATTCTTCTTCACCTAAATCCCAAATACAATTTGTAGCCCTTCTTCAAAGTAAATAAGTGTTTCCTGTTGGAGCCTTTCAAAGTCTTCCCCACTGACTTCCCTTAGCTGGCATTCCCCTCAGTGGATGCATAGATAGACACAGGTGAATGTTCTCTCAAAGAAATCTCAGCCTCATTGAGGGAGTGATATAAATTGAGGAGCCTCAAACAAAAGGGCTGGTTATTAGCATTCTTCTTAATACTATTATTATTACTATTTTTACAAGTGTTCAGTAAAAAGCAATAACAAGCTAAAACTCTTCATAAAGGTTGTGCTGCGGCAGCCATGAGACAGAAAATGCAATCTTTTTTTTCTGAACAATGTCACAGCATGCCCATGAATGAAGTGTTCAAAGTCTGTGCCTCACCAGGACTTCTGTAAATCATTCTGAAGCCTAAATTAATAGTAGGAGGAAGAGGATGGTGTGAAAGACTGAAATGTTAATGATTAATGGCTCAGACAAGGTGCAGGGGGTGTGAGCACCAGAGGATGACCAGGACAAATCAACATTGGTTTATCAAGAACCTGAGTTTTGAGCCAGGTAAGGGAAGAGGCAGACAAGAAACAGATCCTGTGAGCTGGGATAGTGCTTTTTATCATGACAATGTCCCCTGTTGCACAACTGGCTCAGGTGTGAAAACTCCAGTCCAGGGGAAGTATTGAGACATAGGCCTGAAGTTGTTCATCCCTTCTGATGGGAAAAGACTGGCTCAGCTATGCTGACATGAGAAGCAGCTGTCTTAGAATGGGTCATAAACCATCACAGACCCCTGAAGAGCCCTGGAACTCACTTCTGAAGCCTTCCACTAAAGAACTGCACCTGATGCACTGTGTTACATCATACAATGTAAAATTCCCCTCACCAGGGGAGGTACATGGGTGTTCCTACATAAGCATATATTACACCCTGAACTTTGCTTCATAGGCTTTCCCTCATCCCCAATGGATCAAGACTACGACCATCACTTTAATCAGAGGACATTGAAATTGCAGCAATCAAATCTTGTTTCTGGACCAGTGGGTGGTAATATCACAGAATCAGAGAATATGCTGAATTTGAAGGCACCCACAAGGATGATGTCCAGCACCTGGCCCTGCACAGGACCATCCCCAAGTGTCACACCATGTACCCAAGAGCATTGCCCAAATTCTTCTTGAGCTTTGTCAGGCTTTGGTGCTGTGACCGTTCCCTGAGGAGTCTGTTCCAGTGCCCAAACACCCTCTGGGTGAAGAACCCTTTTTTAATATCCAACCTAAACCACCCCCAACATAAATATCTTTCTACTCTTATCCTTGCTTTCTCTTTCTTTCTCTCTTTCTTCTCCCAATTTCTCAAAATATATTGTAACCCAGACTAAAGAATTCCAGTCAATGCCTTACAAAGTGCCTTGTTGTGTCTGGATAAGGTAAAGCTGTCCAAGTTTAAGTAAGCTAAGTTAAAGTTCATGAAGTCCCTTTCCTTCACCTGGATGTGCTTTTAAATTGTGCCAAGTACCTTATTCTACCTTAATGTTCTTGAGTTGGCAAGTAAATGTTTGTTATAGAACCTCCTGAGGATTTTGTTTTCTCTCCCATGCGCCACCCAGAGTGAACCAAACAACCTTCCCCTAAAACTGCCAAGTGGACGGGGAATAACAGATGGGACACAGTCTTGCATCCATGTACATAAGCAAAAGTAGTCTCCTGTCTGTCTGAATTCCTGTCTCATCACTTCACCTTGCTGGACAACATTGTTGATGGTAATTATGATGAAGAACCTCACCCTCCAGCCATGTAAGCAGGATATTTAGGTTTGTAGCATCATGTAAGAGTGCTACATACCAGTCAGTCCATAGCTGGCACTCACAGGTGCAGAGCATTAGGAGAGGAGCCTGGCTCACCATGTGCTGTCCCCTGCACTCATCCCCTAGTTCCTCTATTTGGTCCCTCACCTGGTTGTTGGACACTAAGAGCATCCATGTACCCCTTCCTGGTGGAATTCCTGACAGAGCTACCCAGGGAAGCTGTAACTAAGCCAACTCTCAGAACAGAAACAATAAGATCAGTCGGTGAGGTGCCCTACTTAAAGTTGGTGATCCTGTTTAAGAGGAGACTCTTATTACCTCGGACTGTCACATTAATAAAATTACACTGCTTTCAGGTACAACAACATACTCTCACTTCACGATCTCCTGTCCCATTTGTCCACAGACACATGCTCAGTTTAGGGTTATGTAGAGCAGTAAGAATTGTCAATATTTTATTCTCTCTGCAGCAGAAATGAATACACCAAAGAAATTTTGCTGACTGAAACGCTACATCCCAAAATATGGGCAAGAGCTGCAACAGAGGGAAGATGAAAGTCAGGGTCTGAGAACATGAGGTTTAGCTTCTATAACAAAAGTGGCAAATAAATATCATCTTTCTGTGGATCTATTCCTTCATGTGTGGTTTCCCCTGTCCTTGTTCATAACCTCAGTCATAGCTGTGCAGGAAAAACTACCCTGAGAAGTTTTTGCTATCATTTATTTTATGTTACATTTATAATCTACCTATGATAGAGTATTTTTATAACTTAAATTTCATAGAAGGATTGAATATGTATTTAAACTGTGTCTAAAGCTGTATGTTTAACATGCAAGCATCAATTCAATAAATCTGTCAGAATCCACACTTGACACTACTGCTGCATCAAAAAAATAAAGCTATCCTACTCTAAATGATATTCAAACAGACTAAATGATCCTTTTCCTGTTTCAGAGCAGGAATTCAAACCTTATTTGTTCAGGATGTCAAATTGCTGGCAACGAGTACTTGGCTTGGCACAGTGTAAATCCTGTACTTAAATAGAATGTGATACCTTTTGACTGAAAACATTCTGCCAATTTTTAAGGCATACACAACTAGGATTAAGAGACACTAATGGTGCATTTCTTAAAGGTGTTGCTGGTCACAAAAGAGAAGCAGAACTAGACAAACTACTTTAAAGCACTAAAGATTGGTTTGCGACATTAGGACACTGTGACTGGTTTGTACTTGAGGTTTGCAGAGTGACCACTGTGTCTTATCTAGACATTTATCTGGTAGTATAAATGGCTCCAAGCCATACTTTCATCTCCCTCCTCATGCAGTTTAGTCTGGGTCAATGCAGTCTTCTCCAGGAGCAGCACTAAACTCCCTACTCTTGCTTACTCCCCATTTAGTCATTAAGAGAAACAAAAAATATCCAAACACTCTGTTCATGTGCACATACACACAAATTGCTGCAACAAGAGCATTTACAGCCATATCCCCAATTGCTCAAAAAGTTTCAGCTAAGCAAAAGTGTCATTTTTAAGCAAAACATAGAAAAAAATGCTTAACTTTAGACTTCTACACTGCCAGTAGTCTACATAAAAACTAATCCTCTTAAAATCCATCAATTTGAGTTTCCTACACAGCCAATGGAAATAAGAAGGCATGTTTATGGTGCAGTTTATCCAATCTGTTCTAGATATCTGTGTGAGGATGAGATTCACTGCACTCCAGAAGTATCTAATAATTTTAATTGCTTACCAAAGAGCTAGCACATGTGTAGATGGTGGATAAGGGGAATCTCACCTTAAATTTCCTAGGGTTTAGATATTTGTAACTGGTACAATGAATCCCACCTTTAATATCTTAGTCCTACGTGCAAAGCTTCCAGGTGATTCTCCTACCTGCATCTCTAGAAATGCCTCCTACTCTGCAAATACTTATCCTGAGATTGGATTCCTATCTTTAATTATACCAAGTATTAAAAAGCTTGTATATTCCATCCCCAGTTCCCTCCCTGCTTCAAGGGCCTCCTCCATCCTCTTTTACGAGGGCTTTTAGTTCTGTACCCCATTGTGTTGAACTTTGCTTCCAAATCCTTGATAATCAGCAGTTTTAGAAAGAATTTCTTTTTTCCTCATGAACATTAAACTATCTCAGCTACAATAACTTCTGCAGCTTCTCTTAATGTAGCATGAAGTAAATTTAAGCAAGGACAGACACGGCCAGGTCTATGCATCACTTCAGATGCTAAATAGGCCTTGTTGTGGCTCTGAGAAGTGAAGTTCACCCTTTGGGAGGAATTTCTCTCAAGTCAGAAGAGAACAGAAGGAAACTCTGTTCTCTCTCTCCATAGAATTATATTCCCCTTATAAACAAACTTTGAATGTGAGACGCTCGTAATGCCAAGACTTCCAATTTTATCACAAGCCCAAACAGAGTGGATTTCCCCCACACACCCCCATTAAATCCCAGCTCCTGGAGTCATGTGAATACGCAAGGAATTTCAGTTGTCTTATAAAAAGGTTGCATTTCTGGCCCACACAGAGGCAGAGGAAACCCTGCAAATGTGACCCCATTGCACCCTAAACACTCAAAACCAGAAGGCAAATAAAAGAAGCCAAGTACATTCAGTTGTATGATTTTCAGGCCAATCTCATGATTATTTCAAGCCTGATTCAAGATTTTTGGATGGTTTGGGTTGGCAGCGCTGAAGACTTCATTATAGTTTCAAAGACTATAAAAAGAAAAAAGTTTCCAAGCTGTATAATTATCAAAATGATGGAGAGTCTGAAATACAGCAGGAATGACAGGCACACTTGGGCCAGCATTTTCAAATGGGGCCTGATAGAGCGTGCTTCAGCTATTTCATTGCCACATCCAGACACAGTGGACCTGATTAGCCTAAATATAGCTCTCACTGGAAATCAATTGGCTTAGGCAGGAGTTCAGCCACACAGGTCTTTTTCTTGACATTTGCCAGGGGTGAATTTCACCCTGAGAAAGTCACATGTGGAGGGAAGAATTGCTGACCTTACTCAGACTGTGTCTTGAGAAAGCAATTTGTACAATGCAGGACAGAGGTTTATTCAAAAACATGTGGAAGTGATTTATGGATTCTATTGAAGCTTTCTGGTATTAAAGCATTGAAATAAGTGCTACTCCCATACTTTGGTTGTAATAAGGGATATATTATGATATTTCATCTTTAAATAGGCTTTAAACTAGCTTCCTAAATTCAATTGTCCTTTTATTCTCCTTTTCTGCTCTGCATTGCCTTGATTTTCTTCTTTTTTTTTTTTTTTTTTCTTAATAGTCTAAGCTTTGTCAATAAGACAGGCTTCAGAGAGTAAGGAAGCACATGCTCTGTATATTCTTATTTGGCAAAAACTTTCTGTCCCTCTTCATGTTGAGTTTATTTCTCCCTGAGCAGTCCTGCTGACATTAACAGGCATCTCCTAATACCAGTGTGTCCATAATATGGAAGAAGAAAAGGAGGGTGAAACAGGCATAGAAAGCCAGGAGGTAATTTAAAGGATGTAATGAGACAAACAAAAGCTTGTAATCTTTCCATGGATTTTTCCATGGTGACTTATTCCTTCTTTCATTTAAGTCAGTGGGAAAATTCCAACTGATTTCAGCAGCAATAGACAATGTTTCTTTCAGCCTATAACCATTATTATGATATTACATTGCCATAATGACATTTCCTATTTATAACAGAATTTTTGCCTTTAAATTTAACTCTTAATTCAGCAGGAAAAATTCTACACTAATGACTAAATTCATCATGGTGTTCATGCACTTCCTCAACTCTAGTCACACGAGCAGGTCCACTGTTTTACTTTAAGGAAACTTACCCTCAAATTGGCCCTGGTCATCACCAAATTGGAACCCTTTTTGTTTATTCTAAATAAATATATGTTCAGAAACTATTCCCTCATCCTCACCAGCTCTGCTGCCACACAACACCAGAAAGAACAACCGACAGCAAAATCATTCTTGGTGGCAACACCAAGTGAGCAGTTTGCATAACACCAGTGAGAGAAAAAAATGGAAACATGCAGGAGTCCATGGCTTTCCAGGGCCAGACATTTAACATCAGTTACTTAATACCATGTAAAGAGGAAAGTCTCTTCACTTATTTATTTATTTTGGGGGGAGGAGGAGGGGGTGAGGGGCTCCTTCAGAAAACCTGCAGGCAGGAGGCCCCACATGATGGGGGGAGAGGGGGTGATTTCACTTACAGGCGTCCTGGTAGCTATTCTACCTTCTTGAAACATTTTCCTGACAATCTTCAAAAGCAAAGTCCCAATTTGCATTTTTAATACTGTAATGTAATACGCTGTTACCGGGAGACACCCCTGAGTGTTATTACTTATCACTGGGCCATTATAAACAATCATGAAAGATTACAGTTGATCTGCCTGGCCAGATGCATTCTTGAAAACCCAGAAAGAGGGTTAAATGAGAACCAACATATGTAAAAGATTCACAATGCTATATTTCAAATAAGAAACATGTCGGGAGTGGAAAAAAAAAAAAGCCAAAGAGCACAGTGGTTAAAGAAAAACTGAAAGAAAAACACATAATTGCTTTTAGTCTGTCATTTCCCCCCACAGAGTAGTAAATAAGCGCTTTGATACATAAAAGCCGTTATCAAACAGTAACAAATTAGTTCTTCACCATCTGTGATCCACGCAAGGGGGGTGACAGTTATAGGCAAGATTTTAAAATATGAAATCAACTATTTATGAACTGGCTTCAGAGTCTTGCTGTCTACTTTGCCTCTTAAAATGTGGCCACAAGAAAGAGATGAGTTTTCGAAGCTAACAAAAAACAGCCGTTGTGGTTCCACTGTTTAAATGATGCTAATTGCTGGCTGACATTTGTAAACAAGATGTTTCCTATCATTGCCTACTATAGCTCATCGTCACTTTCAGGAACAATATCTCACATGAAAAAAAAAAATCATTACTCTGATGTTACCAAACCCTGTTTCTTTGAGCTTCTTTATGCTACACGATTGGCCCATTATGTCATGCTAGACCCACTGCTTCAGAAATATTGAAACTTAGATGTATTTCTTTCTTGGTTCTTTGCCTTCCTGCTTTCCTTCTTGTCCTTCTTCTCACTTTCTCTTATGCAGGCACAGTTCCTCACTTTCTTGCTTTCTGCCTGGCTTCTTTTCTTTCTCTCTTTCTCTCCTCTCTCCCGTTCTCTTTTTTCTGCTTCTTTTTTCTATATTTTCTTTTTATTTTTCCCCTGCAGAAACACCTTCCTTTGGAGTTGTATTGACAAACAGATATTTCAGCTCCTAATTTTAATAAGAATAGTGCCATATTTTTCATGATGTGCAAATTACTATATATTAATCTACAAGTAACCCTAATTTAATTTTGGTGAAGGAAAAAACAACTCAAACCCACTCATTCATTATTGCTACATCTAGCATTTCTCTTTTGCTTCATTCCTCTGTGCAGAAGGGGTGTTTTTCTGGAGCGAAAGCAATTAAATCTCAGAGAGATGGTGGTAATTTGTTTCTGCTTGGGAAGTGAGTGCTTTTGAAAAATGAGTTTGAATTGATCTAGGGTTTTTTCCATCTCTTCAATGGAAGAAACAAAACAGAACTAAAAGCCTGCAATGTAAGGAGACTCCATTACTTAGAAACTGGTGAGAATGGCTAGTATTATTTTTTTGAAAACAATGTTTTTTTCTTGCAGTTTGGAGCAATATGAAAAGGAAAAAAATTGCATTAACATGCTGTGGATTGCTGTATTTTGTAGGACAATCCAATGCCTTTGCAGTGTGTCATTTTTACTTTCAGTGAAATACAATGGACATTTCAGAAGCATACAAAAGTGAAAAAGGATTGACCTTATTCCCACAATCCCACATCCATTGAATACAGTGCCAAGAGCTCTTTCATTTAGATTAAGAGGCTCTGACTGACAACAATATATTTCTCTGCTGTCATCGTTTTCTTCCAAGACAATAAAATATGTACATGTGGTAAATAAAAAATACTATACAAAGAGACAAATCTAGATGCATCTGTTTAGGTCCTTGAACAGAGGAAGAAATATGTATTTGCTTGGGTGCCCTAGGGTAACTGATAATTGAATTATGTGAATTTTATGAAATAAGCTGAATTTCTCACTAATATTTTGGCATCTGTAGTGACATCTATCTCACCAAATGTAAGCATCTATAATGTACGATAAGCATAAGAGCCACCCGTCTAAACCCAGTGGAAACAGATTTATCACATGCTAACACATCAATATCACTGAATCTGTGACTGAGATAGGCAAAGAAGCAGCAAGATGGTAGAAAAAGAAAGGTGTTTCTACAAGTATTCAACCCAAATAAAAATAGGCACTAAACACAGTAGATAAACTGTCCTGTGTTTTCCTTTCATTAGAAGAGAAATGTGGGGTCAGTCCTCAAATGCAAGTGTGGATGTCCAGCATTCAGTGAAATGTATTCTCTCCCTACAGTCTTGAAGTGGTGTTAGGCAGACTCTAACTGACCTCAATCTATAGCAGTAGTGGTCAGCAATTTTAAATTCCAGAATTTTTAAAAATAAAAAATGAACAATCACTTTGCTGAGTTATGAAAAATATTCAGTCTACATTACTATGATCAAAGTCTTGGTAGTACTAGTACTGTGGCAATATCAGCATTAAAATATAACCCTTTCAATTCCATTCTGATGACTTAAATGATTTTAGATGCCAACATTTTGCTATTATGACATAATTTATCTAAAGGATCAATCAGTATCTTTCTGAGATGACAACATTTTGCCATCGAGATGCAATTCAAATTCACTGCATACCTTGTTGGATAGTCATGACTCAAAAATGAAAGGGCTGGTAGGCTGCAATCTCAGCTGGAAGCAATTTGTACTGGTAATTTCAGTGCTCCTGGTATTTATAATGATGCTTCTGAAAAGAATATAACATGCTTTACACTTGCACCATTTAAAAAAAAAACACATTTCCAATTTTTTCTCCGTTTTCAAGAGTTATCTGAGATTTCTCCAGTAATTCAAGTATATCTCACTGATTCCTCCAGTACTATTCTTTCTCCATTTCTGCAATACATGAGTGTGACTCTACTGAGGCAGTAATGATTTTTGCTGGCTTCCAGCTGTTCCTGTTTGGTCTCAGGTGGCCTGGCTACCAGCCTGGACAGCAGTTTTCTATGTCTGTCATAACATTTCTGTTTCTTTTGCCTTTCAGCTGGATTTGGAAATTTGGTATTTGCTCAAATTTAACTCTCATGAAAAGAACAGCCAATTGACATCTGTTCCGGAGTAGGCACTCTTAGTTCTTTTCTTACATTTATCAACATAAAGGACAATTTTTCATCTCTGCTTTCAGTTTCTTTGAATATATAACTAAATAATAGTGTTCAATAGGATAAAGCCAGTAAAACACTTTAATATGTGCTTAATTTCAGCATGAGAATAGCTTCAGTAGCTTCTACACTTTCAGTTATTTTCCTGCTTCAGAAAGCCTTTGCTTTTCAAAAAAGCTAATTTCTGTGCATTCCCATGCAGAGTAGTTTTCACTGTTTCATTTTGCTAGTAACTAAAACTTCCTTGGAGAATGGTATAGCTGTAGTTAGGCACTTTGCTCAATATTACTCCTCTTAATGTCTCAATAGTTTTGAAAGAATAAAGGTGTAAAACCAGACCAGAGGTACTCTATTAGGTAATGTAGCCCATTTTCTATACATGGATCTTAAGCCACAGTCTGTTTCTTTGGACACATAATGTATAGCTGATATATATGAGCAGTTCTAGAAGCATCTTCACTTGCACAGGCTGTTCTATACAGAGGGACAAAATAAAAAAACACTTTTCAGGAGCACAAATGGATGCTTCATCAAGTGTTTTAAGATTTAATCAGAGGCCAAGCTGAAGCAGGATCATCACAGATGAGAACATATTGAAAATCCTTAATTAATCTGTTTTCTGAACCACATGCAGATTGTTATCTGTGAATACGTGATCTTATACAATAACTAAATATATCTTCAGAGAAGCAAATAATATCCTAAAATTTTTGAAGTAATCAACCACAATAAATAATAAATAATGACAATATATTTATGTCAGTGCTAGTGATGGATTACCAAATTATTGCAAGATTATAGGATTGAACTGGTTTAATCTGGATCCACAAGGACTCTTGGGTACTGTTTTTGTAGTGCTGACAGTCAGTCTCCAGTGTACCAGTGCACAGTACTAGTCTTTTCCCCAAGTGCAGGACTTAATGCTTGTTTCTGTTGAACTTCATGAGGCTCCTGTTCTTGGAGCCTGCTGAGGTCTGTTTGCATGGACTGTCTCGGTCTTGTTCTCCAGTTATCAGTCTCACTCCCCTGGCCTGGTCTTGCCCTCACACATGCTATCTGTATGAAGGCTTTGCCAGCCCTTCTATCAAACACAAAATGACATTGGCCTTTAAGCTCTCTCAACACACACATGAGCATCCTGTCAGGTCTGGGAGCTTGTGTGTGTGCATCATCAGCTCACCTAAGTATCCCTAAGGTGACCCTCTCCAAAGCTTTAATGTGCTTCTATCCTCCACAAATTTTACTTGGCATGCAGATTCAAGAGGCCTATGAAAGACCTTTGAAGGCTGAGCACCTCATTCATTTCCCAGCCTTCATGAGCTTGCCTGCAATATTCACTACCAGCTCTACATCTGCTCCAGTGTTTCCTTCACTGATAGGAAGTCCTGTAGAGGCCATACATATTGACCTTTTGATCATTCTTCACCAGTTTCCACTTAGCCGAGGTCTGGCTTTCCTAACTCTCCCAAAATGTTTGGGTATATTCCTTCTTAGTTACTCTTCTTCGCTTTCCATCTCTTCAAGTCAAGCTGGTTTGTTTTATGGCGGGGGGAATTGTTCTTGTGTTTCAAGGAAATTATATATAGGTCATCAAGATTTTAATGGTTCCTTTGCTCTTCAAGGCATCCTCATAGGATCCCACTCATCTTCAAAGATCAGTTATTTCATTTTACAACTTAATCTCTTCAAAATGTGAGGTTTAGAAGTTCAGTAACCAAAATATCTTGAGCTAGTGTACTTGTAGCCTGTTCTGAGATATCTGACATGTTTTCAGGGTAAATAAATCAGCTGCATAGACATCACAGTGGGGAACTGTTTGGTTTTTTTTCCTTAGTCTTCTCCATTATCTAGAGTAACTTCTCAGTGTCTCATAATTGCTTTAAAATTCTCACAATTTTGCAGCTCTGCTATGTGAATTTTGTATTTAACATTCTTATACCAAAACATAGAGAAGCAGTGTTCTCTACACTGCTAACAGAATCTGCATGTTTTTATTAATTCCTTTCCATTTAGCATTTCATGGGGCAGTTGCAGATTTTCTGCTTCAGCATTAGAAGTTGGATTCCACAGGAAGATAAAGGCAAAATACTATAAACAAACTTCAGCTGCCTTATGATCTCTTTGGAGGCAAGAGTTTTTCTCTTTCCATACATACAAATAGAAATTAACCACTTACAAGCATCTAAACATTCTTTCCAGCCTTTCTTAACTGTCTTTGTCTAAATGACTCTAAAATCTCTTCCAAAGTTTTGACCAAGTGAGTGAATTCTGGATTCAGGCCACATTATGCAATCACCAATTACTCTCTTTCTCCTCCAGATAAATGTTTTCTATCTAGGAAACTATTTTGCTTCAAAAAACAATAATATTGTATGTTTCTTCCAAAACACCTGTTTAGCCCAGATATGCCTTATTTCAGCTACTCCATGAAACACAAACTCTAACCATTTAAAATCAAAATACTAAAACTGCAGTAAGAGTTAGACTGATTTGATTTGAGTGGCACCTAAAGCGGCATAAAAAATGCTAAGCCATCCAGGTCACATCCAGATAAGTATTTAAACAAGATGCTTATGACTATTTCATTTTATGTCTTGCAATACTTGCCATTCTTTGCTTAGGAAATTATGCAAATGTCATAAGGAAAACAAATACCATAGTTTGATAAACAGCCAATGTTTATGATAATTTCTTTTCTTTGAAAAAGTTATTTGTTTTTTCTTAGAAAAAAAAATGCAGTAATGATCCAAAACAGTGTAATCTTGTTCTGCCACAAATGTTGAATGTTGAAGTGAGTTTTAAGGGCCCGATCTAATCATAGATGTTTACATATATATATGACAAGCTTTTTTCCAATATTCTCAGAAATATATTTCTTAAATTGCTTCAGTATGCAGTCTGTATTTTCTGTAAGTAAATATAAAGCATGCTACACACAAGCAATGCTTAGGAATTATGCAATCCAGCAATCTATTACATGATACCAATACAGAATTGTACCATAAATAGAACTATTTATTGGCTATAAATTCTAAATTTATATAAATTTAGTAAATTCTAAAGTTTTCATATATGTGTTCGGTTCAGATGAGCACAAGTCAGCTTGGATGCTTATCTGAATACTCTTGTATTTCAAAATTTAACTGGAAACCTTAAAAGAATCTAAATACTTCCTGCTCTAAATCAAGCCTGAAAGATCTTGAGCACTGTCTTTGTTGTGGTATTTGGGTACTTGCTTTTCTAGCCTCAGACAGAAGCCAGAAGTTCAAAAGCCTGTAAGAACTATAATGAATTTGTTAACAAAACACTCAAAAATGTATGACTGTTTGGAGGTCTGAGGTACATAGTTTGAGGTATTTTCCATTTATCTATAAAAGACATATTCAATATTCTATTTCTGAGACTTATGATCCTCTGTGAAGTGTATTACATAATACATTTTAAAATAAATATATTTGTATACAGTTAAAAGCTATTTGTAAGAGCAGAGGTTCATTACATCTACATTATATTTATTTTTATTGTATTTTCAATTGTAAAATTATGTGAGTCAACAAAAGACTAGTTCACTAATAACAGTGACAATTACTCTTTAGAAAGAAGGAAGACAAATAAGCATTGGGGGAGAGAATAATTTGCCTCTAGAAAGGTTTTCAGCTGCCCAGATTCGAACTTGTTGAACAATGGCAAGTTGCTGTAGATCTTGAAGTCTGATCCTTGTCTGTATTTGGTGGACAAGTCTGAGTGTCTGGTTCTACCAGATTATCCAAGCAGCACTTGTCATGGATGGGAGAAAGTGTTAACCAAATAGCTGAAGGAAAAAGCAAGTGTAAGGCTTACTGAATCACTGCTGTTCATTCATAATTAGTTTATAGGGAAGCTTACCCAGAAACACACATATTGAAGAATACCATGGCTTCAGAAAAAATATTTCCCTTGTTTCCTAATAGCATATACCTATATGTAGATAAACAAGTGCTTAAGACATTAACCTGTCTAGTACTAGGAAGAAAGAAAAGGCCAAATCAAAATTTTCAAAATGAGAAGTTATACTTCCGAAGAGCGTTTACTGAAGAATATAGGGAGAAAGAATTAAACTATAGTTAATATATGTATTAACTAACACAGCAAGCTCAGTCTTTATGTCCTCTGATGATTCATAAAGATTAGGACAGCTCGTTCTACAAAGTCATGTTCTCATTTACCACTTTATCATTGGGAAACAGGACTTTTGACATACTAGTGGATCAAAGAATTTATTTTAAAACTACTGAACTAATCAATATAAATATTCATAATATTTATATTGTAATGAAATAAATTATGAAAAATTATTACTCATTCATAATGCCAAATGACCCTGGGTAGAAGTGCAATGACAAAAGTCCTAAGGTATCGATTTTTAGAGCTACCCAAGTCTCATTAAAAAATGTTTATTCCTCTAATGTTCATCAGATATTTGTAAATTCAATACTTAGGTCCTTTCAAAGACTTTCAGAGTTTTGCCACATCAAGAGCCCCTTTGAATCAAAATTCAATTTTTTTTAATATTTTACTTATTATTTTGTCTTTCAAAACAGTGAACCAAATGCTCAATTCTTCATATGCTGTCTGTCTGTAGTCTATCACAAGCCCGCTGCTACCCTCTGCTTCTGAGCAAATCCCATCCCTTGACTCCAACTAGAGAAGTAATATACAAGTAGAAGCTAAAAAATTCCTGGATAACATATCTGGGGTAGGGGGATGTCAAGAAGAACAGAGATGTACTTTATGATCTCAAAACTAAATTTTCAAAGCAAAGGAAGCAATATGGTCCTATAAATAGCATTGAGAAATGAAGAATGGGAAGGGAAAGAAAGAGAGAGAAGAGAGAAAGACAGAAAGACAGAAAGCAAGAAAGAAGAAAAGCAAGAAAGTGAGAAAGCAAGAAAGAAAGCAAGCAAGAAGAAAGAACGTTTTTCCTAGGAAATTCTTCTTCTGAAAAGCTACTGACCAGTCAAGGCCACATTGGTCCTCCCCAGTCTATTGCTCAGTTGAGAAAACACATGAACATAGGAAAAGCGGTGCATTGACAGTGCACTGACAGCACTGCTGTCTTCTGTGCCTTCACAGAGTCTCTATCGTGCATTAAAAGCAGTTCAGGATCCACTGCTAGTGATTAGGATGAGCAAGAGTTCCATCACAAGCATGGATATGACTCCCCATGCTTGATGGCCATGCTCACCGAGGCTTGACTTCTAGCCCTACATGCCTGTTCTACATGTGGGTTCTCTGGTCAGAAAACTCTTCCCTGTTTTTCAGCCACATTCCAGTCCCAATGATAAGAGGAAACAGGCATGAACTGAAATATAAGCGGTACTGTCTGAGCACAGAGAAACATTTTTATTGGGAGAGTGACTGAGCACTGGGACAGGTTGTCCAGAGATGGTGTGGAATATCCGTCCCTGGAGATATTCAGAAGCTGTATGGACATGGTCCTGGGAAATAGGCTGTAAGACCAGGTCACTAGATGCCCTCCAGAAGTTTCCTCCAACCTCAGCCATTCTGAGATTCTGTGATTCTATGTGCAACATGATCCTTCCTTATGCCTCCTTCCAGCACCGAGTGATATGTGCTTGACACACGCTGCACCCAAGAGTTAAGAGTCCTGTGAAGTCATTTTCAGCTGAAGCCCATTTCTGTCACTAACTGTCCTTGTTTAGGGAAAATTTGGGATGAAACAAAACTCTACTGACTAGGCTTTTACCCTCTACCTTCTTGAAGCAAGGTCAGGATTTAGGATGTTTGGTGTTACAAGACTCAAACAACTAAGAAGGTATTCTTTAGCCTAGATAAACCTTGAGATTAATATTGCATTCAACTGAATGATCACTGCTCTTCAGATTTGACATATACTTCTTTACCTAACAAGAACAGTTTTGAAAAAAACAACTTCATTGCTGCCCAATTTTTTTGTCATCAAAAGAGTTTTTACATATACAAATAGAGAAACTACATAATATTAATTCTCATTTGCAGTGTCAAGAATACTTTCCAAACCAGGAAATTTTCTCAGTATTCAGCACTTCCACCTATTTCTCTCCTGTATTTTAATGACCTGTGAGGTATGACATTTCCATGTTTTTAGAGATGAAACAAAATATTCATCCCTTGCTCATTTTGAGTTCCTCTCCTTCCTGTAAATCTGCTGCTTTTAAAAGTGTCCCAGAAATTTTAAGTATCAGTATTATTTTTTCCATAAGTCTAACAGACATTAATAATTAATTCATTTCTGGACAAATTCTAGAAACCATGAAGAGCTCATTGTGTTCCGTAAGTAAAAAAATTAAGAGATATGGTAAAATTTCAAATGTGAAATTCCACCAAAAGTTCAGCTGTCAACATTGCTGTAACATGTCCTCTATTATTTGCTTGTGTTTTACATCTATTGCAGGGTTTAGATATTTTTTGTTAAAATTTTGTACAAACATAGCAAAACCTGTGGATTATGTAAATTGAGATCTTTTGTATTTGGTTACTGAGGAAAGTTAAAATTGAACTAGGAAATTATATCCAGATCTTTCTTCCTTTATTTTCATGATCATTCTTCATGCAGCATATTTACTACCTTTTTCAACTCAGAGCCTTGAATGAGCATACGTTAGACAGTAATTCATTCCTAAAGCATTTATAACTTTGTAATAATTGATATGCTATTTCAACAAAGAATTTCTACCACGTATTTTTCTTCTATCGAAATTCATACAGCTAAAGGCATCACATATTAGTAAAGAAATGCAATGTAAATGTCTCTCTTATCAGTTAAACTAAAAATGCAGTGGGTTAATTTTGGTCTTCAAGTTACAAAAGTAGATTTTCAGTCTCTACAGCAGCATCAACACGCACGTAAATATTAAAATAAAGCCTCCCTCATGATTTGAATCATCATTGAATTTCATAATTTTTTTAAAATAATGTTGTGGCAGAAACACTAAATATACCTTTTAATTCATAATAAATTTATATTTTTCTCATCTGATTTAAATTACAGTAGGTGATTATTCAGTTAGAGAGCAAGAGCTCTGGACCAGGAACCACCTAAAGGAAAGAAAATCCTAAGAGAAAACTGTATACAGTGTTGGGCTGGTTGAAAAATACTGATTTTCAAATGTTTTTGATGAAAAGTAAGATTTTTCAGTCAATATGATTACCAAAAAAAAATCCTTTTTACACCAAACTATCAGCTGGCCTGCAAGCTAGAGCTAATCCACCAGTATGTGTATAATACTGTAGATACTAAATCTTGGCAGCAGAAATCTTTGTGATAGGATTTATTGTTCTTGAGCAATACATCCCATGATGCTCTTTGACACTGGAGTTTATTTAATAGGATCAGTCCCAGATTCTTTCTTCCAGACTCTCCTATTTCATTGCTCACAGTGGGTTCTTAGAAGTTCATTTTCTTACATGTGACTTCTTCATAAATATGAGACAGAAAGGTCTTATTTTATTTGCCATCTGTTTATACTCCTTCAATGTTCCTTTTCTACATTAACTTCCACATCTGGTTCCACACTTTCCTTAACAGGCCAAAATTATGGCCACATCCACTATCTTCACAGCCCCCTCTCCATTTCATGAATTTATCCACAGTAAAAATTGCCAGAGTAACAGTGTAATTTGAAGTCTTTGAGAAGTTCATTTCTTTGGGGTGTTTTGACTTCAAGCTTCTTTCCATTTTTGCAAGACTGAGGAAAAATTGGGAATATATGATTACTTCTAGGAGTTACTATACCAGTACTGTCCTTGTATCCCACTTGGAGTGTGAAGTATGTGCCAAGTGCCGCATGCTGTCCACTGTGAGGGTATGTTTAAATGTTGAGGGATTTGCCCACAGAAAGGTAACTGAGATCTATGAATTCTACTGAACTCATTTCATGTAGTTTCTGAGAATAAACAGTTTTTACATGGCTATGATTTCCCACCCTTGTTAGCTGAGCCAGATTGGCAATGGTGGCCTAGAAATAAGAGTTCCTACTGTGCTGAGACCATCAAGTTAGAAACTCACTGTTTCCTTCTCCCTTCATTCATTGTAATTGCTTTGGATCCTTTTGACTTTGAGACCACTAAAAGTTTTGCAATCTGACTGCTCATGGATATTCTTTTCAAAGCTCTCACTTTTGTCAAATTTTTATTCTAATCCTCTTTTCCTGAAAGCTAAACAATGACAGGTCCCTCCCACTGACCTCTGCCCTTATGTGCCTCACACCAATCCTGTTCATACATACTGCTCATGTGAAAAAAAATACACAGAGATTTGAAGCGGAGGTTAGGATGTCAGGAAAAAGTGTTGGAATAACTTGACTGAAGATGGTCAGCTGCATCAGCAAAACACCTGAGACTCTGAGCATATTCTTTGTCCACTCACTTTGTGTCCGCTGATTGTTTTCCAAGAATTGGAGAGCTGCAGACATGTTACCTGAGCTCCCCTTCAAAGACAAACCACAGAGGTTCCACTGTTGTAACTGAGCAGCTACACCACCAAGGGGTTATCCTGATGAAATGTTACTATTTTCTGGTCTAGGCTTTTAGTTTTGATAGTTTCATGCCACTTCTATTTCCATAGGATAATTTTAACTCCACAGGCAGACTTTTTCTGGAAAGTAGCAAGGCAATCGAGGTAACTTTTCATTGCTACTCAAAATAAACAGTCTATACTTTCTAGCAGTTTCTCAGTGTTTCTTTCATTCCTTAGTGATTTCTAAACTTCTCAGTTTTCTTTTAAATGCCAAAACAGATTTCCAGACTCTGGGGCATTAATTGCACCCTAGGTGCCAATCATTTTAAAAAACCTGCCCACAGATGTTGCAATGAGTATTTCAAAGTTCCATGAGTATTTCAGAAATGTTGGCCTTTTTTCAGAATCAAGCAAAAAATCTGACCATGGGATCATTCAAAAAATTTACCTTCACACATTGCAAAGTATATTTTCACCTCCCTGGAAGATTTTGAGACATGCTGCATATATATATATATATATATATATATATATATGATCTTCTAACGCCTCCATTCAATGTGTGTTCAAAAAGTACAGCATGTTTCCTACTTCTCTGAGTTTATCATAGGATGAGGGGGAGGAAAATAAAGAGTCAAAATTTGGTGCTTTCAAGAGAAAAAAATATTTGTGACACTGTGGAAACAGGAAGGAAGGAAGTTCTCCTTCATTCACTCAAAGGTAAGAGAGCTGGTTTAGATCCTGAGAGCTCCTAATATTTAGAATCATAGAATCATAATTTCTATGCTAGATGAGGAATTAAATCTGTGATACCTTGATAAAGCTATTTAGATTGAGAAAAACCCATAAGCTCACCGAGTCAAATCGTTCACCACAGTGTACTCAAAAGCCATATCCACACGTTTTTCAAAAACATCCAAACATTCCACCATTTGCCTGGGTACCTTGTTCCAATGGTTAACCACCTTTGCAGCAAAGAAATTTTCCTAATACCCAGTCTAAACCTCCTCTGTGGAACTTCAGGACATTTGCTCTTGTCCTGGCACTTTTTAGTAGAAGAGATCTGGCCACATCCTCCTTTCAGGCAATGGTAGAGAGAAATAAGGGCTCCCTTGAGCCTCCTTTTCTCCAGGCTAAACTCCCCCAGCTCATTCAGCTTCTTCTCATAGGGAAGCCTCATTGCTCTAGCAAAAACAATAGACAGAAAAAGACAATGAGAATGAGCAGATTAATACCTCTACATCCATAGAGCTCTCATAGCCAAGCCCCACTTAATCACTTTACCTGGGAGGTTATTAACATCATCTGCAGTGACCAGATGAATACAGATGACTGAGTGAAAAGATCAATTTCAAATACCTCCTGCTTTATTTTCTGTTGGCAGCTGATTATTTTCTACCCTAGTCTGGCAGTGTTTTCAGTAATAATGAAACTATCTTAGGGAATGAGTGTTTATCAGCATTTCACAATAATTTGAGATCTTTATCACAATTAAGCTTTGTGAACTGAATCATATTCCTTCAGCTAGCTCTACATGATATTATGTCAATTACCTTAATATAGGTACGAATTTTTAAAATATACTTTGTCACTGTTTCACTTTCTGTAATTTTTTGAGTGCTTCCTTAACACACACTAGTGGAATTATCATAGAAATCCATGGAAATATTGTGATGATATGATGTATGGTAAAAACATGCTCAAGTAATTTCTGGGTATTATGTTTTCATAAACTAATCTCTTGTGTCATAAAGGGAAAAATTTTCATCTTTTTATACAGGAAAATATTACATCCAAGGTCTGTGATATCTAAGTTTTCTCTTTTATTAGCTTTATTCTGTCAGCTTCTCCAAACCAATGTGTTTGAGAGAATAATTCAACCTAATATACCATTATTTTTTAGACTTGACAATGTTTGGCCCTCAGCTTTGAAAACAACAATGTTTTGTTGGGAAAAAATATGTTTTCAGATGTGTTACTTTTAAAGTGATGTTGAGACATCTCAAAAATACTTGGCATTAGCTAAGCTCTGCTCCAATTAAAGTCAAAAGACGTATTAACACTGCCTCCAACATGCACCGAATAGAGACAGCAAGTCTCACTTTTCAAAATTTTATTCAGAGTTTATGAGATAAAAAAGTACTTTTTAAAAAAGAAAAACAAATATTGCTTGGTCTGCCAACTTCTTCAGACTGAGTCAAGTAGGATTATTTCTGACTTTTGCCACATCACCAATACCAAAATACTTTGCAAGCACTTTTTCAACTCATTACCTTTATGCAGCCCGTTTATGCTGAAGAATATTGTACAACTGTTAGTGATGATGACAGTCTACCCCTGCAACTAAAGCAAAGCTTTAACATCATTATGCTGATGTGAAAAACAGTAGAGTATCTCACACACCTCTTTTAACAAAACTGTGTGTTCAAATTCAAGCAGATTAGCTCAAAGGATTCAGAGAAAAGATAATGTTTACTGATAGAATTGTGATTGTAGAAGTTTGTCTGTTATTTCTCCCTGTGAACAGAATTCCTCTTAACAATAGGAACTTACACATCATGCTTACACAACATGGAATGAAACAGAGGCACACATCACTTGTAAATATTTGCTCCTTGTTTTCAGAGCAACAGTACTGTACTTAAGAGTGTGATGTAAAGGCCATGCTGTGCCAATCCACATAAGATTTAAAGTGTTACCTTCCTCTCACCAGCAGTCTGAGCATTTAGCTCAAGCTGTGCATACCTCCTTGTGACAAAGTCCCAAAGGTGTGTTGTGCAAATTCTCTACCTAGGAGAACTCTAGGAGTCTCATCACAATAAGACTCTAGAAGTGGTCATCACATTAATATGTGATTGTTTTTTCATGAGTTATGTCTTTTTCATAAATGAGCCTCTGAACAGAGCCAGTACCCACCAGCTCTGTTGCAGATCCACCAAGGTCAAGCTCATCAGCGATGATGGTAGAATCTCTGGGATAATGTACTTAACAACGGCCAGAGAGAGGAGTGAGAATATGTGAGATAAACAGCTCTGCAGACATTAAGGTTGGGGAAGGAGGAGGAGGAGCAGTTACTTCAGGCACCAGAGCAGAGATTCCCCTGCAGCTCCTGGTGAGGCAGCTGTGCCCCTCATGTGCCTATAGAGGTTCATAGAGGAGCAGACATCCACTTGCAGCCATAGAGGACCCCAGACCAATGCAGGGGACACCTAAAAGTTGTTGTGACCATGTGGGAAGCCCACACTAAAGCAGAGTCCTGTCAGGACTTGTGTTTCTTTGGAGAGAGAAGCCCACACTGCAGCAAGTTTTCTGGCAGGAACCCACGGGGGATCCACACTGAAGCAGCCTGTTCCTAAAGGACTGCGCCCCATGGAAGGGACTCATACTAGAGCAGCTCAGGAAGAACTCTAGCCCATGAGAAGGACCCATGTTGGAGAAGTTTGCAGAGAACTGTTTGCTGTGGGAAGGACCCCACGCTGGAGCAGGAAGAGAGTATGAGTAGTCCTTGCCCTGATGAGGAAGGTGCATCAGAGACAAAGTGTGACAAACTGACCACAGTTCCCATTCCCCTTCCTCCTGTCCCACTGGGATGGAGGAGGTAGAGAAAATCATGAGTTAAGCCTGGGAAGAAAGGGGGGGGCTGAAGCATTCACATTTGTCTTCCAGAGCAAGAAGCCCTACTTCTCAGAAAGTAGGAGTGAACATAGAAGTAGAGAACAAATTTTTAGTTTTCCTTAGTTTCCGTGCTTGCCCTTTGCTTTCGGTTTATGAAACTGCCTTTATCTTGACCCACAAGCTTTGTGCATCTTATTTTCTTGCCCCCACCCCCATGCTGCTGAGGAGGGAAGTGATAGAGCAGCTTGATATGATCTTGGCATCCAGCCAAGATCAACCAACCACAACATACTAATATTTTGATGAGATAGTTCCTACTCTTTGAGACTCACTCATTTATCAATGAGTGATGAAAAGAAAATTCTATCATATAGTTTTAAAGAAGCATTAATGAAACATTGCATAACCCTTATCCTCAAACACACACTAGCTACCTCACTCATTACAGTAATTGAAGTATCTTGGTGTTCTGAGACACAATTCTTGTCACAGCAATCTCTTTTGAATATATTTTTTGCCATGACAAATTTTCAAATTAAAGCTTATTTTAGTCCCTTTCTTCAGGTAAACAGTAGTAATCAGTAAATATTGCAACACTTGCTACTGTTGAAGTCCAAGGGGTTGAAGAACAAACTTTAAATTAGGAAAAGATGTGAAAAAAAAATCAAACCAAAAGAGCTTTTAAAGACTTTGAGGCATGCTTTCTCATGTACCAGGAGATTATTCTGTCCCTTGCATATTTGATGCAGCCTCCTGCCATATCAGACAAAGGTACTGTTCTCAACCAAGTCCCATGGAGCTGAAGTGTAGCTTAGATACACAGGCAATGCTGGATTTTATAAGATCCAGGGATTTTCTTCCCCCTCTTCTCCCGTTATGTGTGCCAGTGGTCCCCTGCTTCCTGTCTCCAGCTGATAGTGGGATGGTGGAGGGTCAGGGAGAAGGGGAGGGGTGGCTGGGGGCGGGGGGCTGGCAGTGTCTGACAAGTGAAACAGATGATGCTGCACACCACCTATGTAAACAGAAATAGGCACTGGGGCTGATGGAGCACAGAGATATGGCCCTGCCCATAGAGCCGCTGAGTCTAGACTCCAGATGTGTTCTCACTGTTACCAGGCCAATTCAGATCCAACTGGTAAATATTTCTACCAGATGACAGTGGGCTCAGTTACAGAAATGAGGACAAAGGACAAAAATAGGCAGAAAATGAGTACTGGGCATTATTGCTGCTTAGAAAAATATTCTGCATAGTTTTGGAGATGTTAAGGGGCAATTATTTAAATAGATCATATACATTGTTTTATTTTCTTACCATGTTCAGCTGAAAAAGTTCCAAGTCAAACTGAGGGTTATTTAGGCAAATTAGTCACTTAAAATGAACTGAAACAGAGGTCTGTAAAGGATAAAATAAAATTTATACTAGAACTCTACCATATGGACAAAAAGAAATGAGAAAAAAAACATAGTGTTGATAACCTCAGGCTGGTAAATACCAGTTTATTGGGAGGAGAGTGTTACATGATTTATTTACAGAAATGAGTGATTATGGAACAAGGATGCTCTACAGAAACAAAATTCAGGACAGAAACCCCTATCGGCTGGTGTTTCATCACCCCATGTGTAAGACTGTGACTCCTGGTCCATGTGGTGTTCAGAATGTTGTAAAGTGTGTTAATTAAGCAGCAACCAAGCAACACTGATGAAATCAAGGCTCTGACAGGATTTAATATGCTACTGCTTTACATCTGCCTCAGAAAACTAGAGTGAAAAACAGAGCTCTGCAGTGACCTGTGCTTTTTTCTTCTGCCTTCTTCTTAGTATAAGGTATCCTGCCACATAACCACGGGCTGAAGATTTGCCTTTGCACAGAGCTGCAGTTCTAGACAGTATATGCTAAGAAACTGTAAGCACAAGAGAATATTATCTATATCCTTTGTGAAGACATTTGCAATTTGCACAAATATTATATGGGCCTCTGTTGAGTCCCATGTTTGCAGGATGACTGCCTATAAGTGATTTCAGGAGATGTAGACAGAAGAAGACACATGGCTTTAAATGGTCTCTTTCACTAATTGACAAAAGTAGGAGTCCTGCTTTTCACACTTTGGTTGAGCCGCCTTGAGATTGTCTGGCAGACGAGTAGGACGAAAATCACAGTACACCAATGAAGGTAAGGTATAGAGTTTCAAATATAAAAGGAAATTAATAAAATTGATTTTTAAATTTTCTTTCATATAATCAGAAGTTTCTATGAACGTTGTTATATTGTTTTGTAAACCGTTTATTAGACTAAAAATGTCTCTTGGCATGTCTCATACTGAACATGGTGGTGAGAAATATACAACCTCAGTCTTGCAAGAGTATTTTGGGGGTGTTTTCTCCTCACCCCAGTAATTGGTAGCCAAGTACTTTTATGACACATATACATGGGCATGCAAAAAGAATCCAGATCAGCAGAGATTGGAGACATGATATCTATAAAAGCAAAGTTAGAAATGGCTTAGCTATTAAAATGATCACATTAAACAAGGAATAGCTTGGTTCCTCACTTTGGACTCATAAACCAGCAGCAGGAGCTTTGAACAGAAGAAGGAAGGCTGCCTAATCTAAATGTTCTTTGAGAAGATCTTTTAAATAGTTAACCTAGCTATGTTATAACAGCAACTTTTTCTGTGCACACCTGTGAAGTGATTGCTTTGTGTTCAAAAGACAGAGTGGATTTACTTACTAATTGGCTCTCCTTGCACTATGTTCCTTTGCTTTTCTCTTCTCTCTCATCTTCCCTTTGTGTTTGAGGAGCTCTAGCCAAATGTTAAATATTCCTGAGGAGAAGTTTGCAAGCAGTGGTACAAAATGGTTTGGCTGAATGCTCAGAGAATATCGGTATATACTCTCTGGTGAGCAGTAGTGTACTGTGAAATTGCTACATTTAATTGGGTTACAGCTGCTGATCATTTTGTGCTGCTATACTGGGGATTTACTAACAGATTATCTCACTTAACACAGTTTCTTTTCTCACACCTTTTCACCCATATACAAAGGAAAAGAAGGTACAAGACTGAGAATATGTGAATCTAGACAGGCAAGACACTGAAACTCTACCTTGTACCAAAACACTGTGCTTCATCCTTCCAGAGAGAGCACACTCTTAGTATTTATAGGCCTAATGAATTGGCACCAACCTTCACAGTACTAAAAATAAACAATTAAAACATGAAATAAATTAGACATATAAGGTCTGAGGACAAAGAAGACACAATACAAAGTTTTGATTTTGGCAGAGAGTAAAGAATATTGCACAGGCCTTACAAGAAGAAAAATAAGAAGCCTTTTGGATTCTTTCCCCAGAGGATGCCTTCTCTTCCATCATGGTCTGTTCTCAATAGGAGTGACATCTAACAATTTACCCCATTTTCTACTCCTTTCTCTCCTGAGAAGAGCTTTTTAAACAGTGGAGAACTCTTTGATCTGCTGGTTTCCTGTAGCTATTCACACCATGGTTATCCAGCAGCTCCGCCTCTCTGGCCAGGTCAATGAATGTATTTCAAGCAATATCACATAATACTGCCTACAGAATATTAAAACATAGTAAGTATTCACCCTCCACAACCTGTCTCACAGAAAATCTGCTGACTACTCAGCCTTCCTCCCCATGAATTAATCATCTATTTTTGGCTGACTGGGTGAGGACCTCCATGTCCCAAGAGTATCAAATTCTAAGAATGGAATGACACATCCCATGTCTTATTTATTAAGGGAAATGCTAAATGTTTTCAGCATCAAGATTAATTTTCCCGAAGTTGTACACAAACATTTCTAATCTAGAACAAAATGTTTGGCAATTAAAGGGTGAGAGAAATAAGGATAGAAACCCGTGAGAGAATATAAAGTTGAGAATCGGAAACAATTGACATTTTCATGTACCATTAATACCTTGCCAAAATATCCAAATTGCCACAAAGGTTTCAAATACAGTTACATCAAAAAGTTGTAAGAAAATAAATATTTATTTCAAGACAATTCTAACCTAGTCTCTGAAGGAAGTAAATTTTGTTGGAAGATACTATTGATAACTGTGATAAAACAGATTTTTGAAAAACTGCCTGAAATAAACTAATCCATTTTTTCAGTTCTGCACATATATATTTGTTTGCCAATACAAATGTACTTTTATACGCACACATACTGTCTTAAGATACTATCTAGACCTTATAAAAGAAGTATTGCGTATTATAATCTATCCCATCTTTTCCTTTTCCTTTTCTTTTCCTTTTCCTTTTCCTTTTCCTTTTCCTTTTCCTTTTCCTTTTCCTTTTCCTTTTCCTTTTCCTTTTCCTTTT